>JAOBYG010078881.1:0-11546 GCA_025403545.1 Epizoanthus stellaris
ACTTTATCTCGTCTAAGAAACAATGGAATTAGGAAATGCATTATGTGAATCACATCACAATTCGTACAGGCTAATGACTCTGTTTTGTTCAGTCTTTCATGCCAAATTAGCATTTGCAGCATTGCTTTCTGGGATGGTTTGGGTGGACGGGTCCCAATCCTTTTGTAGTTTCTGGAGTGGCGAATATGACTGATATAAACATCACTTTCTTCAGCCAGTTAACTACCTGTTCATAATTAATTGTAATTTGTCCACTCTGCTGATTATCGTGTTTCCTGAAGGCATCTGTTAGTGACTTGAGCATCACACAACACTGAATAAAGTCATCAAACTTCATGGTCCTTGAACTTGCTCGATCAAACTTCTGTACACAAAGATCACAAAAGCTTCTTGAACTGGAAAATAAAGAGAATTCCGAGGGTAAATAATTTATCATTTGTCAATTTTGAAACAGACTCACTAAAATTATTTAATATGTACCCGAGTGTCTGTTTTCTAACCTGCTCACCTGCTACTGTATTTATTATATTTATCTTCCTATGAATACATTACTCATGTACTCATTGAGCCGCACTGGTTGCCTGTTAAATTCGTATTCAGTTCACGATTCTTTTAATTACTTTTAAAACTCTACTAGGCCTGTCACCACAGAGATCTGACATCAGTCAAGAAGCAATCACATTACCAGCTACAGTCCAACAATGGAATATTACTTGACTATCCCAGTGAAAACATGTTGCACTCCTTCAGAGATAGAAGATTCAGTATGGTGGCTCCCACGTTATGGAATGCCCTTCCCCAGACTATTCGTAATTTAGAAAGACTAGGTATTTTTTCTACGTCAATTTCTTGTAAAAGTCAGTATTTAATGATTGGGAAATGTTTTCAAAGCTTAAGCTCCTTCCTCAGTCAGAATTGTAGCAAGTAGGTATTTTTAAATCTTCTCTCAAAACTCATCTTTTTATAGTAGCTTTTAATTTGTAATGTTATAGTTGTATTAAGATTAAGATTTAAATATTTTATGATTATTGTTTTCATCATTCTATGTTAAAAAGCGCAATATAAGTATAAATAAATTATATTATTATTACTATTAAATTATTATCAATACTTACAGTCTATATCCAAAAGTACCAAATGCTGTTCCCAATTCATTGGCATCTATTGTACCAGATCTGTCTCGATCAAAACTGTAGACGGTAACAACAGCACAATCTATGGTTATTACTACAGTAATAGTAAGTATCAACATACTGACCAAGTAATGTGTATGTACAAACACATGGACACACAGACAGATGAATAGGTAGGTACAGAGAGATGTAGATATGTAGGTAGGTAGGTAGAAAGATAGGTAGATAGGAAGGTAGTTAGGTAGGTATGTAGGTAGGTACGTACATAGGTAGGCCGGTAGGTAGGTCGGTAGATACATAATGTAGGTACGTACAGTATGTACATACATATGGTGGCAGGTAGGTAGGTTGATATATATATAGATAGATAGGCAGGTAGGTAGGTGAGTAGATACTAGATAGAAAGGAAGGAAGGTAGATACTGTAGGAAGCTTGATTGGTAGGTAGTAGATAGATAGGTAAGTATATAGAAAGGAAGGATGGTAGGCAGGAAGGTAGATAGGTAGGTAGGCAGCTATGTAGGCTGGTAGCAGGTAGATACATACTGTAGGTAGTTATGTACATAAATATGTAGGCAGGTAGGTAGTTAGGTAGGTAGATAGATAGGCAGGTATGTAGGTGAGTAGATACTAGATACAAAGGAAGGAAGGTAGATACTGTAGGAAGCTTGATTGGTAGGTATTAGATAGATAGGCAAGTATATAGAAAGGTGGTAGGTAGGAAGGTAGGATGTTGGTAAGTAGGTAGGTAGATAGGTCAATAGGTAGATAGGTATGTAGGCAGGTAGGTTGATACATACTGTAGGTAGGTATGTACATACATATGTAGGCAGGTAGGTTGTTTAGGTAGGTTAAGGTAGATAGATAGATAGATAGATAGATGGATGGATGGATGGATGGATGGATGGATGGATGGATGGATGGATAGATAGGTAGGCAGGTAGGTAGGTAGGTAGGTGAGTAGATGTTACTAGATAGAAAGGAAGGTTGGTACTGTAGGAAGATTCATTGGTAGGTAGGTAGATAGATAGGTAAGTTGATAGAAAGGAAGGAAGGTAGATAGGAAGGTAGGATGTAGGAAAGTAGGTAATCAGGATAGGTAGGTAATATAGGCAGACAGGTACAGTAGGTATATAAGTAAACTCTAGTAGACTAGTTTATAAAAAAACTAGGTTTTCTATGTAGGCGAGTAGGCCAAATGATGGGATTGACCAACTAAAAGGTTTGAGCTTCAAGTAGATAAGTAGATAGGTAGGCAGGTAGTTACAGTTCTGTAGGTAGGTAGGTGCATGTAGAGAGATAGGAAGGTAGGTAGGTAGGTACTAGGTAGTGTGGTAGGCAGGTAATTACAGTTCTGTAGGTAGGTAGGTGCATGTAGAGAGATAGGAAGGTAGGTACTAGGTAGTTTGGTAGGCAGGTAGTTACAGTTCTGTAGGTAGGTAGGTGCATGTAGAGAGATAGGAAGGTAGGAAGGTAGGTAGGTACTAGGTAGTTTGGTAGGCAGGTAGTTAGGTAGACCTGTAGGTAGACAGATCGATAGATAGGTAGGTAAATAGGAAGGTACCATATATCATGGAACTTTTGTGGGAGTTTATTCTGTGGAGTTGAAAATTTTGGAGTTTTGCAGGATTTAATTTTAATTTGCAATTCTAGCCAAAAGTTTTAAAAAATTACATTTGAAATAATAGTTACTACTTTACAACAGACAGTCTCAACTTCTGTAATTTCTTACTGTCTTAAAGAATAATAAAATAAATAAATTTAATAAATAATGTGTTGCTGGAAGTTTTGGAATATTAGTCGAGTAAATGCACAATCATACAAAGCAAAAATTTGTAACTTTTGGGCTAAAATTATTCTTTTTTATTGACGTTGACAAATATTTGCAAATTATTTTGCATGAGTACTTTTTTGCTGGATCTTTTTTGCAAATTCCCAAAGCCCCAAAAATTACAAAAATTAAGTCCTGCAAAACATTTCATGCCATACGGTAGGTAGGTAGGGAAGTAGGTAGGTATACTATATAGGCAGGTAGGTAGGCAGATCGGAAAGAAGGTAGAAAGGCCATAGTTGGTAGGTAGGTGCAGAGCCTTATCTACCAGGGGGAGGGGCAGGAAGACAGCTGTTCCCCAAGCAGAACCAGAAAAAATTGGAAGTGGTCCATAGCCAGTCAAAATGTTCAGTGGAAAGATAATCAAATAATTCAATACAATTTGTAAAAATTATTTGAAATACCTACAAACAGCTTAACCATATACTTTAACTACTTACACCAAAATAAAATCCTCTAACCCTGCATGTGAAGTACCAGAATGGAAAAAGCTACAAATCAGTTCAAAACAGGCCAAAGTCAGCAAATTTGGTATTAGCTGATCCCCAAAAGTTTCCTGCATTAAATTACATAACATCTTCATGATTTGCCTCATGACACCTGTTGGTAGTGTCTCTTGTGATAGCCTTAGGTCATTTTCTGTCTTCCGTCATCTCAAAGTATGGACACATGTGCTCTTTTATTACTGAAGAACAACTCAGTGAGCTGGCAATGCTTCTCATACACTGGGAAACTGAGTTCATTCTGGCTCCACAGGACATTTACGCACAGGAAATCCAACTGGAGGCAGCTTACAAACTAGAAATACTGTCTCAGTATAATCAATTTCTCATTTTAATCAGTGGAATATCAGTATTAAAATTGGATCTGAAGTGTAATTTCAGGGGTGTATCAAACTGAAAATAATTATACACTATCATACTGTTACACAATGCTTACATGTACCACTGAAGTTGTTTTAATAATGATGCGGAATGAACCCTGCAGTCAGATGATGTATAAAGAAGGTGAAAACTGTTATTCAAAACTGTTATTCAGGCTTCTAGATACACACTGAATGGTTTTTAGTTTTATTTAATGAAAACTTAAAACTTACAGGAAATATTTGGTTGAAAGGCAAATAAACTACCAAATGAATCAAAAATTTTGTTCTTAATTTTGGTTCATTACCGGCATATAGGATACATTGCATTGAAAATGTGTCAGAACTGACAGAAGTACCGTAAGCATTTTATTGCTACTTTTCACTTGGATATGGACTATTTTATATTTTGTAGTAATCACAATTCCAAACCAGCAATTTGCGATATTAAATACAGCTCTACAACAGAAAGTTGAAAAGAGATTTGTGAATTATTTACATCCTGTTAAAACAAAGAGGTTTTTCCCTTGAAAGAATCGGCCTTTTTCCTGCAGAAATTCCTTGTACTGGATGCTTATAATACCAGCTTTTCTACACTGATTAACAATCCTAGAAATGTTGTTGTTAATGTTAGCATGAGAGTTTCATGTAAAACATACTTCCAAAATCATGGTTATCATGATAATTTCAAGAAATCATACTGCAGCATTTGCTGAAGTAGTGTTTACAGCTGTTTTCAAACATTCCACTGAAACATTCACAGATAAAATCATTGGCAATTCGCAAATGATTTTAGAAACTTTCCCAGCACACTAACGCAGGAACATCAAATAACTCAAACATTTGATTCACTGTTTACATGTCTAACGTTATGATAATTTATGTAATTATTCTGCCTGCACGAATCGATCAGGCCTATTTGTGATTGGTTGAAATAAACAATGCTCGACCGCACGCGCCCAGCCGTCTAGTAGGGGGCGGACCGCGTTGTTATCAACAGGTTTGCATTCCAGGAAACACGCGGATTGTAACTTCTCCCACGACTTTCTGTTTTGAGCCTCCGTTGGCGGCAACTTGAGTGTTCTTTGGCCTCACGCTTTCCAACTTGAAATCTTTCGACACGCTCTTGCAGGAATCGCGTTACACTGCGCTCCGCCGCTCCCACATCTGACTGACAGCGCAGATAATTGCCAGACTCAAATTTCAAGGTCACGAGCTATTAATCATCCAACTGAAGCATTTATATGTCAAATACTTCCGCTTGGCTGTCATGGCTCTCATCAATCACTCGAACATCTTCTAATTTTAGTTGGCTGTTTTCTTCGTTCTTGCTGCGGCACTTGATAGAAAAATATGAGAGCTTTTTTGTGACGTCATGCTCACTGCCACAGTTTCTACATTCCTTTACATTTGCGTGTTTGCCTTTAATCTTTGGCTTGATTGGACCTTTTGTTTTCTTGGCTTGTCTACAACATTTACAGAACATGGGGCTCCGGGATTGTTCCCAATAACTTTGTTCATCTGCGCAAGCATGCTCTCTGATACCCGACAGATTTCCCCGTTTTTTTTCTAATGTCCGTTTAGTCTCTCTTAGGGAGCAGGTCAAAACACATGCCCCAGATATGGGCCCACTTTTTCAGTCACCAGAAGTCAGATACAAATGTCAGCAGATGGTACCACCCCACCCCACCCCCCATTTTTAACCACCTTAGGGGGGACCTAGCGATAATTTAAGTACAGAAAATGAAATGATAGCGAAAGACAGAACAGACAGTATAGTTCTTTCTAGAGTTTGCCTTTTAGTTTCAGAGATATTCCAAAACAAATATTTTTTAAATATTGAGTTTCAGCTCCCGGAGGAGAATGAGGGCGGTAGGCCCTACCCCCTACCCCGAAATGGGTCCCTTTTAATATAAGGCATGTGTTTTGACCTGCTCTCTTTAAAACAGCCTTTCTCTGATTTTGTTTGTCTCGAATTCCAAACAAAACAGGCGGCCTTCAGGCGTGATTGTATTAAAATCACAGCCCTCAGCGAGTTTTCGCAGCGCTGTACGGTATTGGTCGTACGTCTCCCCTGGCTCCTGAACTGTTTTTATTCTCATCGCCGACTTCGACCCAGTCGCTAAACGTGGAGTACACGTCTCGTGCTTCTTCGCCAATCATTGTCAAAAGTGTTGCTACCTGCGCTCTCTGAACCTTCTTGTTCAGCTCTGCGGCAAGACAAGTGAGTAGTTGTGCCACGCTAAAAAGAACTTCTTCAATTTCTATGCGGAGTTGGGATCATGTATTTCCAGCGGCGCTGGCGGCGGTAAAACATATCCTGATGCCATTTTCAATTTCATTGGGTATCGATGTGAAAGCTAAGTGTAATATTCGTACCACCGACTATAGCTCTGTATTCGTTGCCACCATGGATGTAAGAACACGCGAGTAACTTTATACTTCAACAAGTGACATTTATTTCAAGCTGTTGTTTTACAAGCGAAAGGTTATTTCCTGAATTAAAAACTGTTAGCACGTTTCTCGCTTAACATTCGATTACACGCTTTTTTTTGTAAGAACAACCTTATAAGAACAAATGAGGCTCAAATTAGCCAAAATTTAAGAACAATTTAAGAACAAGCTCAGGCTGAGGTTTAGAAACATAAAATCGACCTGTATGTTTTCAAATGAAATATTGAAGTTCATGACTAAATAAGCAATGAAAAACACACTAACTAGACTTTATCGAGTGAAATAAATTCTAATTACATATACCTGCTGTTGACATGGCTCGAATTTCGGTTATGATTTATGTGGTTAGGTTTTGGATCCTATGGTGGCTTATTTCGTAGTTTTGTTGTTCTTGAAAGTAAGAACAATTTAAGAACAATTTAGGCTGAAGATGCCTAAAAGATTAAGAACAATGAGACTCGGCCAAATTATCTGGTTCTTATAATAAAAAAAGCGTGTATGATTGCTTTACCTGGGCGAGTTGGGTTTCTCAAGTGTTCGCAAATCAATTCGTTTTTCTATGGGGTACGACAGCTCACAAACACAGTTCGAATTCAAACCAGAGACAGGGTTACATTTGATCTCCTGATGCCCCGGGCGTCCCCCAGTTTGATGTGCATTATTGCTCGAGTTCTCATAGCTGGTGTCGTGCTTCAGTCCACTTCGTAGGGTCACGAGTGACTGATCGATTCGTATTCCAGCTCCGACAGGAACAGCTAAAATGTGCTGAAGATGAGCGAGTCCACAGATAACCAGTAGAACTCTACAGTGCATCACTCGGTTGCAGTTAGCAAGGTCTAGTCCTTTAAAATTAAATATTTTAATTAAAATTATCATAAGCACAATAATAATGATAGAGATTCCGATGACAAATAATGATAGTCATGGTTTTTTCTACGCCCAGAATGTTGAACCAAGTTGGTCTAGCGGTATTACAGTTGCACGAACAGTGGCGGATTTAGCCCCCCTCCCTCCCCTTTCAGTCCAAAAATGATGAAAAATTGCAGAAAATGCCCTTGAAGAGTTCAAATATCTTTACGCTAATTGGTTTTTTTCTAGAAAGCGTTAGTTAAATTAAGCAATAGTTTTGGCAATTACTCGATAAGGTGACATTTCCTACATGGATTTGGGAAATACAGAAATACGCGGGTTGGTTCATTTGGCTACTCAATGGGTGCTATATTTTTAGTAGCTAGCTACTGCTGGTTGCGACTTGGCTGACCGTTAAGATTTGTTATTTTAACTGTTTTGTGATTTGTTCATTGGTGAGTTGTCTACAGTATTCACTCAAGCTTCGCTAGCGTCACTGAGAAAAGCGCAAAACCAAAGTTAAGACTAGCCCGATGGTGAGAGTAATCCACTAATCTGCCCAGTACTGACAACGCCAATCAAGTTTTGCCCGTCCGTTTCCCATTGAAGTCAATTTGCCATTCGCCACTAGAGCGAGTTCCGCATGAGTGTCGAATAACCAAAAGGAAAGACATTACAATAGATTAGATTTAGCAGTACATTCAGCCAATGAGGGGGCTGTAAAATGGCGGGAAAATGGCGCGCGTCGCAAGGTTGTGGCGCCAAAATGCAGTGCAATTTGCATGGAATAAATTTGCACGAGTACATTTTTCAAAGGCTAACAAAATTGCACGAGCGAAGCGAGTGCAATTTGTGGTATTTGAAAAATTTACGAGTGCCTACTTTTACTGTTTTAGTAATCGGTGCCCTTTAGATGCTCGCAAATTTTAAAAATGTTTCTTATCCACTAGTAGTTGCTCCTTTGAGTGTTGTTTTTTATCTGCTTGAACTCGCATTTTGTTTAGGTAATCTGCACCAATATTTGCAGATCTTTTTCACTGTTTTCTGTTTATATTTTGAATGGCTTAGCCTCGCTTCCTTGCAAATTGTGATCTGATTGGCAAGCGCTTCCTCGCTGGCCAATCAGCGTTCAATTTTCACCTTTCTGCACTCAATTTAAAAAAATTGCACTCAATTTCAAATGAACTGCACTCCTCTCGGCCAATCAGAACAGAGAAATTTGTGTTACTGTATGATTAGATTAGCTAAGAAACAATAGTGTTATTGCTTCCTTCCGTGATTCGCTGGAAGTAAATTGATGAACCAATGGAATCACCAAGTACAAAGACAAAACATGAATTTTTCGCCACTCATGCGAAACCCGCTCTATAGAGCCTATAAGTAGTATTGCAGGGAAGATGTAACATGTTGCATATGCACACTGACATTACAAAACACAAGCTGCACGCGCAGGGCAAATCATGGGCAATAGGATAAATCAGTGACCTTCAGTTATCTTTTGGGTACTGAATCAAAACTCATTTTGTTTGATATATAAAAATGTGTGATAATGATATAAAAAAAAGTTAAAATTGTTCAGTTGAGAAAGCAGGAAGAAGAGAACAAAACGAAACTACAGAGAAAAACACTAAGCTCATCTTAAATTTTGGTGTTATATCACTACCCCCGACTTCATTCAGTATTAACGTGTTGTCATTCTCCTTTTGTGTTTTACAAAATTGAACTGAACAAAGTAACGCTTTCTAGTAACTAGACGGCAAACGCCCTTCAAACATGGCTGTATGATACTGATCCTCTGTTGGTGCCTGTGATTTACGCATTCTGAGCTGAACGTGTGTTGACAAATCCCAGAACAATTCAACACACGCCCAATTTATAGGGACCAGTATATTATGCTTTTTTTCTTCCTATTACACTATTCCTGTATTCTTTTTGTAGCCCCCTATTATTCCCCAAATTATTCCTGACATTTGCCTATTATTCCCAATTAATGCTAAACAAAATTACTTATGTTACACTATAGCTGTCAAAGCATCGATTACTATTTTCCGCTTCCTGCTTAACTCAGACGGATTTGGAGCCCGCAGTTCATCAAGTATACTGACAACAGGTTGATCAGTACTTGCACTAGAACTAGAAGCTTCGTAGCTCGAATCGCAGCTGATTGAAGTTCTTGTACTACTTTCACTTGCATCCGCCATCTTTTATACATGCGATATAAAAACACGTTTTGTTGGTCTCGTGAGAGATTTGGTATTTGCATTTACGTAATTGCGCATTATCAGCCCATTATTCAGCCCCTATTATTCCCAAAACAATTCCCGCATAATGTACGGTCCCCACGCCCAATTCATTTCATTAGACACGTTCAATGATTAAGAAATTGATTACAATATAGATTAGTTGCTTTTCAAGCAGACATTTTGTAGTCCGTCGCGTCACTTTCGTGCATGATCTCGCCCGACTCAAAGGGGAGTGGTAAAATCCAGACCGAGGCCCTGTTTTGTAGACTGCGAGACTTACGAGACCCGATCAAATTTTCCGAGACCCATGCTTTTTACACTACCATAAACCACCCCTACTCAACAAAGCTAAGACCAAATGTCTGATACAACAAGTGCTTTGTTTTTCTCCCAATTAAAATGTAGCATTTACGACAGTATGGCTATTTTTATCCAGCCGAGTATGTTTTCATTATTTCATACTACAGCAAAAAACTTCAATCATTTTACAAATTTTACTGTGAACTTCATCCAAAGTTATTAATTATTTCACTGATCACAGATTCTCTCAATGAAAATCTGTCGGCAAACATACTGAAATCTCCGGCTACCGCTGGTAGCCAGCTGCTATTTTGAACCCTGTATTTACCTACCGTAAAATTCCGGAAATAAATAATAATCCCTTCGCGAAAATAAGCCCACTAGCCAAAAATAAGCCTCCCAAATGTCAGACGGCTACATCCTTCCAAGAATATTAAAGCCCACTCCGAAAAGAAGCCCCATGGGCTTATATAAGGATTTGTCTTACAGTGCAAGTAAATAAAATATGTTCCAGATTTGTACTGTTTTCGTGAATTTTACAGATGATAGGGCATTCGGAACGTTTTTCTATCGTTACTGCGATGGGGGCTGTGATTGTTTTGAGAAAGAGTGTTGTGTTACGGTATGTTGCAATAAAGTCAGTTGTTACTCCGAAAATAAGCCCACTCTGAAAAATGTAAGCCCATGAGCTTATTTTAGGAATGTTACGGAATTTGGTATTATTTAATTTGTGCAAAAAAGAGTTTCTTACAAACCAAATATGGCAGCAGCCCATTATGATGGTTACCGGGGAGAAAAACATGATATCTTCATATTTGCAAAGTATCTCGGAATAATTTATAAACACTGTTTATAATAATCATATTCAGTTATTTATCCTATGGCCTACGTGACGATGTGTTTTAACAGAACATGAGACAGGAATAACAAATCAAACACAAGTTGTCGCAAAACACGCAATATTGTTTTGACTGTATGAAAGTATTTTTACCACTGTCGCATGACATCGATTCCGATGTCAAGTGGCTGAATCAGCAGAGTAGAGGTATACAGATAATTTATACGTTGTGTACATTTATAACATTATCCTGATTACGATAAAAAATTACATAAGGTTAACAAGAGGTATATAATGAATGTGATCTTGGCTACATACGATTTCCATCAGTTCTATAACGCCTTGAAGCCGTCTCACATGGTTAGCATGTGACTGTGAGAAGTTTCTTCCACACATCAACTGGCTTCCGGGCCGCCTCAGTTTGGTGACTCGATCAACCCCCGATTACCAGTTTATAGTGCCTCCAAATTGGCGATCGAGCTATTATCGATAGAGTGACCAGTTTTGTTTTGATCAGTCTTCGTCACTGGAGAGCAAATGGAATTAAAATGCGCCTGGTAATGAGCAATGATTGAAACATACAACTTCGTGTCGATTTCTCACCTTCGCTTTTCCTGGAAATGACAACAGAGCCAAGCCGAATCTACCCAAGATGCATAGCGAGGCAATCGGGATGACTGAAAACGAAGAGAATTCAGTAAAACAATTCCGGCTTAGCGACTGCAAGGAGTAAGGGGAGTTACAAACATTTTAAAACCCAGCACGGGTGTTTTGACTCGAAAATATATACTATACTGTACTCGGTTAGATTTTCGTGGATGATATTGATAAGAAATGAAGAGTGTTTTTGAGGAGGAAAAAAGTTAAAATGCAACACAATATGTTGACTAAGAATCCCAGTGTACATTCCCCGAATATCGGACGATGTGGTGCCAGGCCATTTAATATTAACTCTAAGAAACAATATTTAATTTTAAAACATTTTGCTTAAAATTATCACCCCCCCCCCCCCCACCTCTTTCTTTCAATGTGACTTC
>JAOBYG010078992.1:0-11544 GCA_025403545.1 Epizoanthus stellaris
CCTTCCATGGAACACTTCATAAATCTGATCAAACATAACTTTCTCATATATCTTTGAAAGCGCAGTTAATACGGATATCAAAGTATTTGTCTTACCACAATTGCTTTGCCCAGATATTAAAGTGCGATGATCTTCAGGAAAAATGTGTCTACTATTCGTCCTATCTACAATTTTTGTTGTGTCGTAGTTAGGAATCTCCATATTCATTACTTTGACAATCTTATTGTTTGATATTGGCTTATCTGCTATAATTACATGGACATTGAAAGTTTTAGAAAGTATGCAAATGAAAGGGAAGCAGCTTACAAAGCAAGACAAAGATTATCGAATCGTTTGAAATCGATGAGAGTTGAAAAAGCGTTACAAAAAGCCGATCTTGAACAATTCTTCCAACCTGTCACAGAAAGCATTACTGAATCAGACAGAAAGAAGAACGAAGCTATTGAATCTAATAGAAAGGTGTTAGAGGCTATAGAAGGTTCAAAACTTCCAATGTTGAAAGATCGTCCACAATATGGTCCAGACTACAATTTCGACGAACTTCCATTCGCAGATGAAGAGGATGTGCCAGGAACAGAACCTGCGCTACCTCCAAAACCTGCGCTACCTCCAAAACCTGCGCTACCTCCAAAACCTGCAACAGAAAAGATTGAAGGTAGTAGACCTCTTAACATTCAAGTTGCTCTAGATGCCGATAAAGAAATCAACGATTTCGATAGGAAAGTCTTGGAAGAACATGAACTATTACTACCGAGCAAAATCTATAGTAATAAGGAAGCGATAAAAGAATATCGTGAAAAGGCTATTGAATTGAACAATAAACTACCAACGAGGTTTAAGAAGGGTGATGAAACTAAGAAAACGGAAACGGAAGAGAAACGGAATACCTTTGAAAAGTACAGTCGCATTTTGAAGGACATGTTGGACTCAAATAGGTATGTGGTAGATGAAGTACCAGGAACGTCGAAGGGAAGTGGAATGCGAAGGAGATGTGGAATGCGAAGAAAGACTGGTGGAAAAACTTACTTAACGTCTAAAAATTACTTCACATCGAAAAATGACATGATGAAGAGATTAGAATTGTTGGTTGGAACAAGATCAGCTGGAAATAATAATCCAAACATTGCAAATGAAATTTGGGAAATAGTCGACAAGTTGAAGAAGATGGATGTGATAAATAAGAAACAATACGATTCATTTGTTACACGACATTTAGTTTGACCTAGTCAATTTTGTCTAACTAATAATATGGCAACATCAATAATTCTACATTCAGAAGATGGTGAAGGATCTTCAGTTTCACACGACTTTACAATATCGTTTATTCCATCGATAAGGTTTACAGATAACGAACCTCACTACATTTGATTAGATAGTTTGAGAATGAGTTATTCATGGTACAACATTACAGAGGATTATGGAAACAATAAATTAAAGTATTCTCATGACAATGGAAGTACTTGGACAGAAGTAACTATACCAAATGGAAATTATTCTTACTATGACTTGAATGGGTTTTTACAAAGACAAATTACGTTAAATGGTCATGGTCCAGCCGACAAAGAAAAGAAAGGAATAGAAATTACGTTTGAAGACTTTGTATTCAAAGTCCTAATCGCTCTAGATTCTAATTATCAAATTGATTTAAGTATCGGTTCTTTTTCCAAACTTCTTGGATTTGATAAAAAGATAGTTTCACAAACGGAATATGGTCAGAGACTACCGGATATAACAAATTCTGTAGATTCGATTATGGTTCATCTTGGCGTACTATCAGATTCAATTGTTTCTGGAAGATATACAGACGTTGTTTGTAACTTTGACATTGGAAATCTCAACCCTTCACATTCCAAATAGAACCAAAGAGAATTCTATTTAATAGAATAAATACCAATGAAATTAGAAATATGCGTGTTTATATTACCGACGCTTTCCAAAGACCAATCGACCTAAACGGAATTCCTGTTGCATTAACTCTTTTATTGAAGTAATGTTTATGTATAGAAGATTGCGGGATGAATATGGAAATATATCATACCACAACATAGATGAAGAGTGTGATGATGACCACGTCTGTAGTGGTTTTATCTCTTCACTAACAAGCAAGGTTGTAAAGGACACAGTGAAATCGGCAGCTAAGAAATTCGCCACGAAAGCAATAAAAAGAAGAGCCACGAAAGCTGGAGAAAAAGTAGCAGATAAAGTATTAGACAAACAAACAGGAAACGCTTTCGCAACAAATACTCTACATTTGGGTAATGGTTTATTGGATAGAGCACAATTGGAAATAGCAAACGGAGAGCATTATCCAAGGGAAGCCATGGAACCATCACGCAATAAATTAGGTGTCTATAGACAACTCTTAGAATACAACAAAGCCTTCAACGACGTATTAACTTCACCATTCATAACGATTGAAAACATCATGACCAATGGAATATTGTACTTCGATTTAAGACATCGAGAGGGGAACTTGAAATCTGGTGACACTTACATAACTTTCCATTACCAATACAGTGCTCTTACTGGATCACCATACTATATTTACGCGTTGATACTACATGAAGATGAAGTTAGAATCGTTTCTCAAACTGGTAAGGCTGTTTTGACTAGTTAATGTTCTTTTGTGTAACTAATATCTATGAATAAACGAAGCAAAATGGAAAGATACGAATTCGAAACATTTGAACAAAGGAAATCACTACAAAAGCTTGGCACAGCCAACACTAATGCAACTTATAAGTTCATAATCGATAACACAAACGAAATCACACCTTACGATTGGTACAATGCTTACATTAAAATAAAATTCATGTTGGAAAGAGAAGTTGCACTACAAAATGGATCAACTAAATTCAACAACATTGAAATAGCCGTTAGTAGTGGATTACATTGTATGATAAAATCTTTCAAAGTCAATTATGGAGGAAAATACGTCTACATATTATATAACGCCCACTTAGCGTTAAATATTAAGAACATGATGGATTTCTCAGCCGATTACACTAGTGGAATTGGACCATCCTTATTTATATTTCCCGATGATGGAAAAATGACTGCAAAAAGAGCAGACAATAATGGCTTTAGAAAAAGAGCAGAATTGTTGAATAACTCTAGTGAAGTCTCTGCAATGATGCCACTAAACAGATATGGTTTCTTCTCTGCATTCGTTGCAAACATTTGTCCGCCAGGAAAGTTCGTAATAGAAATAGAAGTTGCAGACAACAACACCATCATATATTCTGACGCTGGCGTTGCAAATGGAAAAATAACAATTACTTCTATGTCTATCGTTATTCCAAGGAAGTAAATATCATATGATCCATTTCGCAATATCACTTCAAGTTCATGGAAATTCATGGCAGAAAAAGTCGTCAAAAGTTCAATATTCAATAATACAAAAGATGGAAAATTCGAAATTGTGAACAGCATCGAAAAACCAAAACACGTCTTCATTTGGAGTGTCCACCAATCGGATCTTGAAGATCAACATGGAAATTCTTTTACAATTAGAACAATATCGAACGTTCTATCGAAAGCTGCTATTCCAGGCTATCAACCTGGAGGACCATCAGCAGCAGAATATACAAAAATGAAATTTGCATGATTGGAAATTAGAACTGGAACGTATTATCCAAATGAAGGATTGAAACCAACGGATAGATTAGTTCCAACTTACAGGAACTTATTAGAATATAACGGTTCATTCAACGACCTATCCAGTTCTCCATTCGTTTATAGTCTAGCGAGATTTAAAAATGGTAGTGGAATATTATATTTCGATTTAAGGAATCAGCAAACAAAATTGAAGGATGGATCACTAAAATTAACGTTTCACTTCGAATACGAAAAAAATATTCTCAATTGCATCTTCTTTGCATTGGTAATTCATGAACAAGAGATAAAGATATTGAAAGAAACGGGAAGGTTCGACTTAGAAGTAAAATGAATACAAGTTATCAAAGTTATGTTATACAGAAGATGATCACTCATTTGGTATATCGTTGACGAATGGACAAAAAATGAAACTTGCTAAAGCAATGAAAAATAGGACTCCCCTAACGCTTAGATTAAAAAACTCACAATTACATGGTGGAGATGAACTTATGTTAACTAAAACACAAATAAAGAAAATTATGAAATCGAAGAGTAATGCAACTGCAACAGACATTAGGATATCGAAAGCACAGATTGGAAAAGTCGCCAAAGTAGGAGGAAACCTATTTAGCGCCCTTGCAAGAATGGTTCCAATTGTTGGTAGAGTTCTTCCAAAATTGAAACCACTTGGAATTGGAGCTCTATCTGGTGTTGGTTCCAGCGTTGTTGAGAGAGGGTCCTGAAGGGGTAAAATGGGAGCTGGGATTTGCCTATTTTCCGACTGGGAAAATGGGATTCACTGTACTGGGACTGGGATTTTACCACTGGGAATGGGATAAAACTGTGGAAAATGGGAATGGGATTTTCTATTCTTTTTCAGTCTTTGGCTCTATAAATGTTCATACAAGCCCTTTTTTCGAGTAAAGTTTGTCACGAATACAAAGAGTCCGTATTCTTCGACCTTTTTCTCCTCTTCTTGGCAACTTCTCGCACCAGACTCCACGCCATAGTCAAGTTCTGTGTCAGTTTTCCGGATCAGCGGTTCGTTCGGCACGGAATGACATGCGCAAATCTCGTCAGCACGTGGTAAAAAAATGGCGTCCGGCTCGGAGAGTTCAAGCGTGCATCGCACAATGATAATTGAAATTAAGTACGTATCGTCGAATGCAATCATTCATACAGAAAACTGCAAGCTAACATTGGATTTGAACTGCAGCCCCAGGGATTTGCAGGGAACCATTGTCAAATCTTGTGGCATCAGAGAATCAGCAGCAAAACGGGGATTCGCTGATTATGCAATCGAGTTATTTTATGTGGATGTGGTTGACGCCAGCGCTGAACACCTGAAGAAAGCACCATTCGTTCTGCGAACGAGCGAGCAAATACAGATGCTCAGAGCAAGCAGATCTTGTTCACTAATGATCAGGGTCATCCAGCGGGTCACAACTTTCCAAAAAGGGGCAGCAAACGTAAACATCGTGTTTGAGAATGCCTCCTCTACCTCGGCCTCGGGCAGCAGCACCGCGAGCGCCAGTGACGTCACTGACCTGGGTAAAACACCCAAAGACAAACGCCAGGCCAAGAAAGGAAAAACAGTGCCTAACACACATGAGAAGTTAAAGGATCTGCTCGAGACTACAGAGGATGCCAGACTCTGTGAGGATGGCAAGAGAATCAAGTGCTTGCTTTGCGGCAAAATGCCAAAACTGGACAATAGCAAGAGAACGGCAAGTGGTCACCTAAAATATTTCAGGCGTGTACATGTCTGTCCAGCTGCCCGATCCAAGACGACAAGACCAAATATGAAGATTGATGAGATGTTTAATCCTCTCAGTGGCCCAGCTGCAAAACGACCAAAGGTAGCAAACACAGCCCAATCTGATGAAGTCAATGAAGAAATAACTGTAATTGAGAGACTTGACGAGTGAGTACTGTAGTTATTGACTTATAAGCTGCACCATTTTTGCACTTTTTCAACATCGAGTGCTTAAACACAAGTCACACAAGTCAACGTTTGGGCTGCAGCTTATTACAAAATGTTTTCATTTGTAAAGTTTTCAGAAAACGGAATTTTAATGCATCCAGTTTCCTTGCAATTACTCTAAATACCCAACAGGAGCACCATTGGCCAAATCGTTTGTTGATTTGGTGTTTCTTTAGATCCTGGATGTTGTTCAAAGTGCACATGACTTCATTCATGACAAAAAAAACATCAGAAAAAAAATTGCTTCTGTGTATTCTCGCATACGTGCTTCGGTTATATGTTGGGACGAAAATTTGCTTCTTGAAGTTAATGGTGCAACTTATAATCAAGCGCAGCTTATAAGTAAATAACTATGTTACTTCTGACCATTCATCTTGGTACAATAATTTGTAAAGACCTGCAAAGGCTGTAATGTGTTTAGCTTTTACTCTGGTAAAAAAAAAGCCAGCTGTAATTTTTACAATGTTTGACTCAAACTGGAGTGTGCTTATTGTTTTGTTAGAAATTTGCTCAAGATTAGTTTAGCAATAATATATTTTGATATTTTGGCAATTATGAATTTACAATATAGAGACTACTTAAGAGACTATGAAATTGTGAAAAGGCAAAACCACTTTTGAGGTCATTTGAATAATAATTATTATGATATATATAAATTAGAAATTTATGAAATATTATTTGAATGATGAAGAGAAAGTATTGACAATATTATCATTAAAATAGGGAAATAATATTCAATAAGACATCACAAATCTTTTCAGAATAACGTAGTAGGGCTCAGTAAATTTAAATCCATCTTGATAATTAATGTTCCTGATTATCTGTTTAAGATTTTCATCAATATTTGGAAACGTAACTGAAGATTCTCTGATTGAAATAAACTCAGAATGTGGCAACCCTTGCTTCCAGACAATCCAGCCAGTTACGGATTCACTTGAAACTGAAGAAATGTCAAAAAGTCCAAAGTCTCTCAACACATTGGATACATTGTGCTCTTCATCAAATGATGAACTGACTGATCTTTATGAAGCTGATGAAAGCATAAGCGATGTTGACTGTGCGTATGATACAGAAGCATTTAGTCTTGATTTTGATCTAGATTATACTGAGATGGATACTGATTCAGAATCATTAATATTCGACAATGATCATAATGAAACCTCGCGAGATGAAGATACAGCTGGTGATCCACTTGAAATAAATTATACAGATTATAATATGCTTCCCATATGTGTTGATCAAGCTGACGAAGTTGCATGTACGTTAGACAAACTAGTTAAACAAGGGAAAATACCCAAACATGGAATTTTCTATAAGTACCTTCAAGGAGTACTACAAGTGTACGTTACCCCCTCAGAATATTCATGGGATCCAGAAGTCATCGAGTTTTTTAAAACTCTGAAATGGTTAGGAGGCCAGAGTACTGTGAATATGATCAGAGGTCCCATGTGGCATGGCATGGGAAGAGGAGGTGTGTTCACCCCAGAAACTATGAAGCCTAATTTAGGTGGGCCTTCTGATCGAACTTTGACAAAGCACAGTAGTGGCTACACAACAGAGAGCGGGGTCATGAGCCCTTTGATAAGAAAGTTTCAAGATCTTGCTGAACATCCTGATTCTGTTATAATTGATAATCACATCATTAAAGTTCTTAGTGTCCATGCAGAGAATGATGGAACTGCGCTGAAACCAAGCTTACAGTTTGACCCAACCCAAAAAAAAGTGGTAGGTCTAGCATCTGGCAACATTGAGATTGATTACATCAAGGCCAACAAAGATCCAACTCCTGATCTGACCAGTTATTTAAAACAAAATATTGCAACTGAGGCCACTGTTACTGTACTAACTAACTCACCCAAGACCTCGACCTTGGCAGTAGGAGTTGATTATCACCGTCAAGCAGGGAAGACGGGGGAAAACTTGTCAAAGAAGCTTGTTGAAGAGGTAATTCAGTTGCAAAGCTGCCTTACGTGCCTAAGAACAACTGGTACCATTGCAGAAACTGACTGTTGCAAATCAAGTGTTTGTGAAATGTGCACAGAGCTACAGTCAGTCTGTGAAGAATGTGAAGCTTTTGGTCAACTAAGTCACCTGCCATGTTTGAGAGCATGTACCAAATGTTTGGAAAAGAACGTTAAGTGCAAAAAATGTCTTGTGCTCACTTGGAGTGTAGACTGTGAATCAGGAAATAGGAAGATGGCTGATATTTGCAGCAATGAAGATAACCCAAATGTATCTTACCTAGTTGTGGTACCCGACACTGTACACCTTGGCAAGACATACAAGTGTTCCTGGAGCAACTGGTTTCTTCTACTTGGTGAAGGTGACAGAAGTTCTCTTGCCACTCTAAGAATGTTGAGAAACGACTCTGATCCTGTTGTTAGTGAGAAAGTCCACAAGCTGTTGACAGCTGAATCCGTGCGAAACAAGGACAGGATGGCAGTTGAACCTTTACTTGAACTTACCAATCAAGAATTGCTAAACCTACTGAAGTCAATGGATACAGTCTTTCTTACAATGAACCTCGTTCCAGACAGATACAGAATCAATGATTCGAACAAGAGAGGCCTCTACAGCCACCCATTTGCAATTTGCCCTGCCAGCACAGGAAAGCTTGTCTTCCTAAATTTGAATCCAAAGACAAACATGTCCGACCTGGTTCAGCTGCGTCTTCATAGTCCGGTCGAGACTGCAGTGTTACACAAGAACATTCAGACCTGTGGAATCAGCCTATGTTTCATGAATGGCGTTGCACTGTTCTGTGGTCAAGAAGGAATCCTATTTCATGACATCGAAGGTACGTTACAAACAAATTATATTTTTTGCTTTTAAAGTTTCTATATAAATTCAACATTTGTCAACTTTCAGTAGACAGTTCATCTTTGAGACACAAGACAGATGATTGATTTATTGAGTTTTTCAAAAACACTAGAAGCGATGGCAGCTGAATTGTGTCGAACTTTACAATTTCATATTTTGAATTTCAAAAACTTATAATGAAATATAAAACTTACTCAGTACGAGGACTTTGCGATTTCTATTATTTGCATCATTCATTAAGTCACTGAAAATCTTCGATGTTTGTTCCTTCAGGTCCTTCAGGGTAGGGAGGCAAGCTCTGTGAAATATTTATATTTATTATTGTATGTAAAATATTCATGTGGGGTCTCATGTGTTTATTATTGTATGTACAACACTTGGCCAGTATGGAAATTTAGTTATCATTTTACTTTTAGGCAGAACAAAGGTGAAACCATCGCAGTTCAGGACAAAAGCTGCTGCTGCATCATTCATTGAACAGCACATTGAAGCTCACTGTGATGCCCAACAACACAGCCTGAAATCACTTCAGGAAAAGATCAACAATTACCTGGAAACCAAGAAGACGTCCCACAAAACGCAAGGATCGCTTGGCATTGTAGCTGTGGACAACAGTGTCAAGTTTTCCTCAATTTGTCATGGAAATGGTGACATGTTAATTGGTGCAGCAGACTCTACAAAGGCTATATACTCTATCACAACTGATTTTGATGGAGTTGGTATTCATGGAACAGTTGTTGAAATGTGCAGTTATGCCGATGGTTGGACAAATGTCAGTTCTTTGGCATTGTCAGGGAACAAACTTGCTGTTTGTGCCGATGGTGTGATTCATGTCTTCAATCCATCAAATGGTGAAACAAATATCGTAAAGGATGCCAATGGTCATTCCATATCAGCACGAGCAGTGAATGTTGCTTGGATTGAAAAGGACATCCTGTTCTGTGAGGAGCATTCCATTAAGTTGTTCCAGTCTGGAGCAGTTGCTGTGATTGCTGGGAACAGTAAAGGCGATTGTGATGGTTCACAAACCCACTCAAAACTGTGTCAGCCTATTGGGATTTGCGTGGAGTTTGATCGTAACATTTATGTTGCAGACTCTGGTTCTGGTGCTATCAAGCTAATCAACAGACCATTGGCAGGAATTGCAGAGTTCCTTGGAAAGTTAAAAGTCCTGGTCAAGGCTTTTAACATTCATTCCAAAAGGAGCAGAGCTAGAGATCCGCAAAGGTCAGTTGGTGAGGCCATTCCGATGGTGGATGAAGTACTGGAGTACGTGAAATCCCACTCACAGAAGGCAAGAGAACTCCAGTCATTGACAAGGCAAACAACAGATGGCCCAGAGGGAACCTTATCAAACAAGTGTTTGAAGTCGCTGGAGCTGATGGCACAATCGCTGCGTAAACTTGACAACAACATCAAAGATCTGTCTTCATACCCAGGTTTCAACATGAACTTGAACTTGGAATCGCTGCTAACTCTGAATGTGGAGAACCAGCATGCAGTCACTCACTTTAAGAAAGAAACATTTACTCTGTACGAATATGCACAGATCTTCGGTTCATCAGTTGAGGAAGGAGTGAAGAGAGTGACACCATGGTCTGCCGATTATTACACACACCCTAACTCTTACTACCTTCCTGGAACTTCTGGCACTGGCCAGTTAGTTCGTGCTGATATTCCTAAACCAGTTGGACAGCGAATGTCCAGAAATGATGAAGCGGAAATGCGGTTCTGGGCAAAACGGTATGGAAAATGTGTAAGGCAGCGCAATGTCCGACAAGACAACACCAAGGATAGAGCTGGGACACTGCCTTTGAATTTGTATGAAACACAGACAGTGCTGAATCCATTAGACTTGAGTTCTGTTTTGCCTGGCGTGCAAGGTTCTGCACAAGTTGAAGGTGAAGAGACTGCAGAAAGTGAGCCAGATGTACCTTCTGTGGACACAGTGGAGGATGTTTCCCGTGCTGATCAGGAAGATGACTACAGCAATCGTGACAGTGGGGACAGTGAGTCAGATGGGACAGATGATGATGGTGCAGATGACAGAACTCCCTTCAATATGGTTATGCCAACACGGGCTGGAAGACAAAGGGTGTTAACCAGTAGAATGAGAGATTTTATTCAGCACAGATAAAGGTAAATATTTCTGAGCGTCATCAGTTTTTCATTTAAATCCGTTGTAGTAGCTGTAAGACCTATAAACATGACTTTGTAAGCTGCACGGCTGGTAATGGGATTTTTGATTCGGGAACTGGGATTTGGTCAAAAAGTAGGCTGGGAACTGGGATTTGGTCAAAAATTAGGCTGGGAACTGGGATTTGGTACCCCCCTTCAGGACCCTCTTCATGCGACTTGGTTAGACAATAATCATGCAGTTGGATTCTGCTTTACAACCTCTTTCAAGAAGACCGCAAATTGCATTCATCAGTCCAAGCACCGACCAAATTATTAGAGCAAATTTACACTGAGCATTAACAAGTAGGTTTGTGAATAAGCAATTGAACAATCTTTTTTGATATAAATTTGAGCATTTGAGTTGTTACATTAATGAGCAGTAAAGCCCCTTCACAAATTTTGTGAGCAGTTTGATATTAGAAAGACCATTTAACACCTCCAATATCCACTAAAATGAGAGACATCCTGTAACACTCCACTGTACTAATGTCACACGTCATTAAATTACTTTGTCAGTCTGTATATAGTTGTGAGTTCTACTTGTGATGGTCCAAAGGACTCCTGTGAACCAACAGAGAAATGTGCAGTTTATAGTGGTTATTTTCCCCTTTCTTCCTATCTCCTGCCCTTTCTGCCTACCCTTCTACTTTTTACCACCTCTTATCTATCTTCTGTTCTCTCTTCTGAAGCCTTTGCACCACTATCATCCAGCACCCCTGTCTCCTGAGTTCATACTCTTGTCCCCGCGCTTCCCCTGGGTTCACACCCTTTCATCCCCCCTCCCAGGTTCACACCCTCTCATCCCCACCTCCCAGGTTCACACTCTCATGCCCACCTCCCAGGTTCACACCCTTTCATCCCCACCTCCCAGGCTCAAACCCGCTCATTTCCATCTCCCAGGTTCACACCGTCTCATGCCCACCTCCCAGGTTCACACCCTTTCATCCCCACCTCCCAGGCTCAAA
>JAOBYG010079103.1:0-11541 GCA_025403545.1 Epizoanthus stellaris
AGAAGTGACAACCATGCAACAGAATACCGCGACAAAATGATGTACAAGAAACCAGCTGCCCAAATATAAATGATCTATCTTAAAATTCAAGTGCCAAATCGCGTCAATTTGGTACTAGATTTTAGCGAGATTGACTGGTGATATTGTCATTGTAGGTCGGTCATTTGTTAGACTGGATCAGAAGGATGTTCCGATGTGCAGAAAATCTTGGCTGCTCAGTCAATGCTCAGTGTCAGTCGCACTCATAAAATGTAATGCGAAATAGACGATTTCACCTTCCCTGTCTGAATATCTTCTGTTCGTAAGCGATGTACAATCATTATTACTACACTGGAATCCGCCGGTAAAATAACCTATGCTAAGCTCAACTTTCAGTACCGGCTGAACTTGCAGATTCTACTTTAGTGTTTCTCCTGATACTTCTAATGTAACCATATAATTTTGTAGTCTTACCCTGGTTTTTGAGCCATGGGCACCATTTACAGGTCTTGCGACAGTACTTCTTGTAGTAAAGCCGTGTACACTCTCCCTTGCTATTGAGGATGCGACAGCTCTGGTCAGAGAGGATGTTATAGCAGGCACAGGTGAACGCGCAGACGTTGTAAACATCACGCAAGTTGCACTGTCCATGAATCTTGAAATACATACAGCAACTGACGTGGATGGTATCATTCACATTTGGCACCACTATAGAGACAATGGAAATTAATCAACTCCGTATAGTTATTAACTAAAGCATGAATAATTCAACTGATATTCAACTGAAAGAGATGTTACTACCTGTTTCACAAAACTTTTTTCTTTCTATATACAAAATATTTACCTCTTTTTGCCTGTTCAATTTCATCTTCAATTAATGGATCGAGTTCGCCGGGTTCAGTTTCTGCAGGAATTAAAGAAGAAACACATGTTTAAATCCTGTTCTTCACTTGTTCCGGAATTAAAACAGAATGTGTGACTCAAGGACCTTTAAATATATAATAACAAATGCACATAATAAGGTACCACTGAATCCAAGCACAATAACTGTTGAAAACGTTGATTTGTAGATATTAATATTTAACTTTCTATCCTGCAGATGAATAGCTTTTGAAAGCTTAAGATACAAACCTATATAAATATAAATACAAATTCTCTTTCGCTTGAGACACGAGTCAATATTGATGATCAAGCTGTTTTGAACCAAACGACATGAATTATGAACCTAGGAGCATACTCCTCAAATGATATCCAAGTATCTGGTACACGTCTTTAAACTTTTAACGTTATTTCCTCAAAATTGAAGAGTTGTTCTGAAGAAGAAAAACTAAGCGGTGTGAATTTTAAACCGGCAAAATGCATATTCCTCCAATATCACTGGAAATCAATCAACTCCGTATAGTTATTAACTAAAGCATGAAATATTCAACTGAAAGAGATGTTACTACCTGTTTAACCAAACGTTTTTCTTTCTATATACAAAATATTTACCTCTTTTTGCCTGTTCAATTTCATCTTCAATTAGTGGATCGAGTTCGCCGGGTTCCGTTTCTGCAGAAATTAAAGAAGAAACACATGTTTAAATGCTATTCTTGTTCCGGAATTAAAACAGAATGTGCGAATCAAGGACCTTTAAATATATCATAACAAATGCACATAATAAGGTACCACTGCATGAATCCAAGCACACTAACTGTTGAAAACGTTGACTACATTTGTAGATATTAATATTTAACTTTCTATCCTGCTGATGAATAGCTTTTGAAAGCTTAAGATCCAAACCTATATAAATATAAATACAAATTCTCTTTCACTTTAGACACGAGTCAATATTGATGATCAAGCTGTTTTGAACCAAACGACATGGATTATGAACCTAGGAGCATACTCCTCAAATGATATCCAAGTAGCTGGTACACGTCTTTAAACTTTTAACGTTATTTCCTCAAAATTGAAGATTTGTTCTGAAGAAGAAAAACTAAGCGGTGTGAATTTTAAACCCAAATGCATACTCCTCCACTATCCGAGTAGCTGGTACCCGTCTCTAAACTTTTAATCTTAGTTTCCTCAAATTTAAGTTTACCTCAGAATCCTTCAAGTTAGAATTTCCTTCGATATATCAAATTCGCCCATCTTTTCTTTTCTTTCATTTTTCACCACAAAACAATCCAAAATAAATGGATATATTTCCTAACAATATTAATAAATACACAAAACAAACAGTTTTAAAACTCCGAGCTGAAGACCAGAAAGCGGTGAGATCATGCTGAACTGTAATTTGCCCACTCAGTATGAAACAAGTCTAAACGGCTTACCCACAACTTTGCTGTTGACAAAGACAGCACCAAGCACAAGAACAAGGACAACCAGGAGCTTCATCTTGGTAGCAGCTGCTTCGGGAATCTGTGAGCTGGCAGTTTCAAGGTCCTCAGTGCAGTCGTACTTATTTATCCAAGACGAGGAACTATTGGATTGTAGGAGGAGCTGATGTAGACCGTAAACCAATCAATCAATGTCAGCAGGGTAATGCTTATTCTCTAAGACGAAACCACCACTTAAACTTGCAGTCGTTTGAGTTAACCGCTGCATGGGTGTGAGGGTTTGGGTGGGTGAACTGGTGACAAACGTCCAATAAGTAAACTGTCAGACGATAATTGATCAAGAAATCTAATTTATAATGTGCTTTAGACCACGTTGTCTCCCTCCCCATCCAGACTCTTCAACGGGTATCATGTGAAAGCCATTGTTTAAACAGGGAGCTATTCGGAATTGTAGGCAGACGCAGACCCTTTTTAAAAAAAAGGTATCATGGAAATATTCTGAGCTATAGGAGGAGTAAATGTACATGACAATCAATCGATCAATCAATCAAATGTCATTAGGTTAGTGGTTGTTCGGCAACATAAAATAATACCACTTGAATGTTTCCTTTAGAAACCTTTAGAAGAAGGTAGATATGCACGTCGCTTGAAAATCGCTGTTTGTGCTTCTTAATTAGCAGATACCAATGCTATTAATTACGGCATTAGAGTAAAAGATCTCTCCTTTAATACATTTGATTCTAACACAACCAAACATGAAACACAAACAAACAACTTAGCTGTCATTTCGATATTGTTCATTCTTAACTGAAAAATGGTACAACAAAGAAATATTCTTATCATGTTTAAAAATATTGGCTGCGGCATACTACAAAATTCAGGTTTTTGTTTTCTTGAACAAACACTTATCTTTCTAAGTATCAGTACCGGTTGAGTTACAACGAGTACTCCATAATATATGTGACTAGTGAACGAATACTTTGAATCTTGTGAAGTAATTTGTCTCTGCTGAGGTTTGCTGTTTGTTTGGTATCGCCTGTGTATGTTTTTAACGTTTTTGTAGATAATTCAGTTGTCACTGTTTTTGGCGTTTATACATCTGTTAGGTCACACGTACGTGGTTAAGTAAATCACTGTAGTGTATCGTATTGATATTGTACTTAGTTATTTCCGTACTTGAAACCTATTTCTTTGTTCAGAATACACTGTATATTGGTTGTCATTTCGTAAGTCGTGTGACTCACTAGTGAAAAGGAATTTTAAAGGTGGAGCTAAGCAATTAAAACCCAATAGGTGCTCGGATTATTTTCTAGCAACAAGGTTTACTTTATAACTCCATAGCATTTTTCATGGCAGCGCAAGTAAAAGATGCAGTAATAGTTATACAACGCAGATTGTATGGAAAACATTTTTGCTCAACCGTAAATGTTTCGTGATAAAAGCCTAGAACGTCCAAGTAAAATTAGTTTTCTGTGAAGCATATCTGGCGCCATCCGGTAGCTCTCAAAGCTTGCATTGCGGTAAAAGGGTTTTGTTATCGTTTAACCAAGGGTAACCCGACAAAAGTATAGTTAATAGTTGATTCATGTATTTTTTTGTTAGGCTGAATTTAGATGTTAATAATTTAGTGTTTTGTATAATTACAACAACAGGTTGATTGGAACGAACTGAGCAAAATCTTATTTTCAGTGAACTAAGTAGTTGTCATTTTGTTTTGGGCGTTTATGAATTTACAAGTTATACAGCCCTTTAATCGGTTACTCGATTGACGATATAACGTTATAAGGTAGTCTGCTGTATCATTATGAGCTCCCATAATGTGTAGTCATAATTTTTTCCGTCTTTGAACCGAAATATCTATAAAAAAACTACGATGTGGTTGGTTGTCTACACAAAAAACATCATTTCTGAAAGCAAACAATACGACCTTTTGAATAAACTCGTAATGCATTTTGGCTACAGTTGCCCTTGAAAAATCCACATCTAAAATAATTGTTCCGTACTTGAAATATCAATAAAGAGTTATTTATTCAAACGATATTCATAATAATGTATATAACCGCAAACTGCACGCGTTATACTAATGACTTTGTTCTTCTACATTGGTCCCTCCTACCTTCGAATAGTTCCGTGTATCGGCATCACGTATCACGCTGGTGATAGGTAATAAAAAGAAAATATATCCCTCAGACTTCATTCAACACTTCTTGACTACCAACGCAGCTGCAATCTAAAATGAAGCTCGCAGTTCTCCTTGTCGGTTTGCTTGGTGCTGTGCTGGTGAACGCCGGACCTGCTCTAGGTAAGAAGGTTGCACCTGCCATGACATTGGTTTGCAATTAAACGAATTTCATCAGCTGTTATTTTAATCGTATTTGATAGAAATAAATCCGAGACATATGCAAGCATAAAGAAGAATACGAGGTGATTTGGCTTACATGGTAAATCAGTTTTTCAAACAGAGTTTTGTTAGCTGCTTGCGGGACTAAATAATTTTGAATTTATACATGTGTTGTTCTGCATTTTCGTTGAGGCCTGTAGTGTTCGAGAATGATTTGTAATACATACATACATCCGTTCTTTTCTTTCCTAAAACGTGCTTCTTTCATTCCTACAGACAAGCCGATTGAAATTGGGGAAATTCAAGATGAAATTGATCGGGCCAGACGAGGTAACTCTAACTGATCATCATCACAGAAAGTAACTCTGCTATGCCGGAACCCGTGTTGGAAGCAGTGGGTGCATGATAGCACACTTTCCTTGTATTGCGCCTTCTAATGATGATCATATAGATCGACATGTGGCATAGCATATCTTATATAAGTCATTCTATAAACAAAATTGTACAGAAACCCAGGTCGCTGAAATAAGTAGTTATGAGTAGATTCCTGTTTTCTGTTTGCATGTTTCTCTTTCACTTGAAGGCCTTGCCTATAGCATGTCAGAGTTGACCTGATGACGATATCTATCAAAAAATGCAAATTTGTCTACTCTTTGATGCGTGAACCACAACGATACCAAAGAGTAATTAATTCCTCATGTGAACAAGTGTTAGGAACTGTGTTTTAGGATTCCGAGTTGTTACGGGTTGTTCTAGCTCTAACTCTGCTCCTGTAGATGCCTCGGTAGTTCAGTAGTTAGAGCACCATGTTATCAGGGTGTTACGGGCTGTTCTAGCTCTTCCTCTGCCACTGTATATGCCTCGGTAGTTCAGTAGTTAGAGCACCATGTTATCAGGGTGTTACGGGCTGTTCTAGCTCTCCCTTTGCCACGGTATATGCCTCGGTAGTTCAGTAGTTAGAGCACCATGTTATCAGGGTGTCACGGGCTGTTCTAGCTCTCCCTCTGCCACTGTATATGCCTCGGTAGTTCAGTAGTTAGAGCACCATGTTAGCAGGGTTTCAAGGGCTGTTCTAGCTCTCCATCTGCTCCTGTAGATACCTCTGCAGTTCAGTGGTTAGAGCACCATGTTATCAGGGTGTCACGGGTTGTTCTAACTCTCCCTCTGCCACTGTATGTGCCTCGGTAGTGCAGTGGTTGGAGCACCTTCCTTTCGAATGGAATCTTCTTTTCTTTTACTGTTTTTCATTCACTTTTCTTTGGTTGCCTGCTAGTATGTCCGAGTTCACCTCTCTGATGATGATCATATCGAATAGTGATTTATTTCTGTAATTGAAATCTTGAGCGCTGGTGGACCATCAACTTTTATTGTTTATTTATTTTTCAGATGTGCCCAATGTAAAAGACACCATCCACGTCAGCTGCTGCGGCTATTTTAAAAAAAATGGTCACTGCATTTTGTCTGCAATTTACAACGTCTGCAAGTTCACATGTGCCTGCTATAACCTCCTCTCAGATCACAGCTGTCGCTTCCTCAAGGGATTTGGAGAGTGTAAACACGTTCACTACAAGAAGTATTGTCGCAAGACCTGTGATTGGTGCCCATGGCTAAAAAAAACGGGTATGGCTAAACACTGAGTTTAGGTTACAAACATAGAGCCAAACACCAAACAGCGAAACATACATCATTGCATTCAGTAAGCTACATAATCAACCATCACATAGGAGAACTTAGTTAATTAGCTGTATCTTATTGGTCTTCGTTCTTTTTGTCTGGCTTACGTGTCACCAACATATCAAATGCTTCAAGATTAAAGGGGCTATGTCACGGCTATTTAAGGCATTTTTGCGATGTACGAAATTCTCCACAAATCATGGGAAATCTAAAAATAACAGGTTACTATGGTAGAAAAACATAAAAGAGATGATGATAAGCCATAAAGGAACGTGGATGGTTAAAATTGGGGAAGATTAAAATGGATTACGAACGTCGAATTTAATTTCGGTCTGGGCTAGACATCAAATAAGTTTAACCCATTCGCTATCAAAATTGCTGGTTTCCTGTAATTTAGACACTTCTTGTTTTAACATAATTCAGCTAATATGTAATCATTTAATCGTTTCTTGTTGTCCTGTTGAGCTTACAGCTCGTGTTTCATGACTGTAAAGGCTTTTTCTCCTGCAAAAAGCCGTGATCCAGCCCCTTTACAATAGCATCAACAGCATTTAAGCGAAACTAATCAGCGCTGGCTAGTGTTTCAAGAGTGGATAAGTGTCTTCAACTTTCCTCGAGCTTCACAACATATGGACACATATAGGCAATATTTTTTATTATTATTGTTGTTGTTGTAGTTGTTGTTGTTGTTATTGTGGTTGTAGTAGTAATAGTAATAGTAGTAGTTGTTGTTGTAGTTGTTGTTGTTGTTGTAGTTGTTGTTGTTGTTGTTGTATTTGTTATTTTTGTTGTTGTAGTTGTTGTAGTTGTTGTGTTAATGTTGTTGTTGTTGTAGTTGTTGTTGTTGTTGTTGTAGTTGTTGTTGTAGTAGTTGTTGTTGTTGTTGTTGTTGTTGTTGTTGTTGTATTTGTTATTTTTGTTGTTGTAGTTGTTGTAGTTGTTGTGTTAATGTTGTTGTTGTTGTTGTTGTAGTTGTTTTTGTTGTTGTTGTAGTTGTTGTTGTAGTAGTTGTTGTTGTTGTAGTTGTAGTTGTTGTTGTAGTTGTTGCTGTTGTAGTTGTTGTTGTTGTTGTAGTTGTTGTTGTTGTTGTAGTTGTTGTTGTTGTTGTAGTTGTTGTTGTTGTTGTTGTAGTTGTTGTTGTTGTTGTTGTTGTTGTTGTAGTTGTTGTTGTTGTTGTAGTTGTTGTAGTTGTTGTTGTAGTTGTTGTTGTAGTTGTTGTAATTGTTGTTGTTGTTGTTGTAGTAGTTGTTGTTATTGTTGTTGTTGTTGTTGTAGTAGTAGCAGTAGTAGTAGCTGTTGTTGTTGTTGTTATTGTTGTTATTGTTGTTGTAGTTGTTGTTGTTGTTCCCTACTTAGTACTGACAGAACCAGTTTTGTGGATGCACATTTTGTCACAAAACGCCATCTTTGAGAACATACTTAAACGAGCTGGTCGTCCAAAATACCAGGAGTTGTGGACACACATAGCACTATGAAAACAGTGAGACCTATCTGCCCTTGTAAGTGCGCCAGCCATATTCCGGGTCAGTACGTAAACATACGAAATCAGCTTTTAAAATAACCGCGTGTTATGCTTTATATTCTGTGGCGGCCATGATTGAGTAATACTATCGTAGAACTGAATAGCTCAAATACACACGACGGAATGTATGTATGTATGTATGTATATGTGTGTGTATGTATGTATGTATGTATATATGTATGTGTGTGTGTATGTATGTATGTATGTGTGTGTGTATGTATGTATGTATGTATGTGTGTGTGTGTGTGTGTGTATGTATGTATATGTGTGCCCGTGAGCGTTTTCTCTAGGGCTCTGCATTGAACGTAATAACTCTGATATGTTTCATTTTGTTGAAATAAATGTTGTTGTTGCGAACAAATGAGCAAATATTTGTCTTAAAGTCTGTCCTAGTCATGCCATATGGTGCTGTTTAATTTCTATACAGTTGAAGTGGCCAAGCCAGTGACGGGAATTCAAGTGCTGACCACAGGACCACGGAGCCTTCGCGTGCAGTGGAAGAAGCTTGCAGAAAGATCGACAACCAGAGGTGTCCTCGGCTACAAAATTATCTATCTCGACCCTAGTAATAGTCTATGGGCAAAGAGTGTTGACGGGCTTGACAACACTCGCACGGAACTGAGAAAGCTCAAAATCTGGACACGGTATTGCGTTCGAATCAGCACATTCAACGAAAGGGGAGAAGGCATTGCTTCATTTCCGGTTTGCAACAAAACTTCTGAAGATGGTAAGTGTGGTTTATTTCTATTCCTCTTTCAAGTTAATTTTGGTTAAGGGACGGATCATTCGATACTGTGGCGGGGGGGGGGGGGTGGAAGAACTTGTAAAAAACATTGCAGGCCTACTTCTGGGTAAAAGAGAAAATTTGCCCCAAACTCATTCTTCACCTCACTCCCTCCCCCTCCCCTCCCTCCACAGTGTCAAATGGTCTGTCCCTAAGTATCCAAAGTATTGGCTCAGACCTACCAATAATTCACTATGGGAATCACTATGAGGGGGGGGGGAGGGAGGAGTTCGGGAGGGGGGTCGAACCAACCCCCCTAAATGTTTGGAAAGTTGATTTAAAAAAAAGTGAAATAAATTTTAATTGAGTTATTAAAATCAAACAAATCCTAAAATAATTCCAATCACACTGCTCCCTTGAACAGAAAATCAAAACGTTCCCGTATATTCTGCAAGTCACATTTTGTTGGCGAGTTTCGGGGGGATTTGTTCCGTACTCGGCCGGCCATATCAAGTGTTTCTTCCAACTTGTAAGTAACTCATGGTACAGTCAGGATGAAATATATCATTTTTACGTACTATACTCAAATAAACTTTTAGTCTCAAGAACGCAGGAAGTGGCATATCAGAGATTCAAATCTCAACATTTTTCCGGGGAGGGCTGGACCCCCCTACAAGCTGGTCGAACCCCCCTAACTCTAGACTGCGAGCCGTCCCTCTATTTTGCCATTTTTTTGCCGAGAAAAGCAAAAGTTTTGATCTGGCCGTGTGGCGTAATACAGGTGGAAGAGTGGGGCGAGTTTACTGGTGTGAGGAAAAGGAAGAGATGGCTCGCAGTCTACCCTAACTCAAACTACAGGTTACGGGCGTGACATCCCAGCGTTTATGTTTATGTAGGTGCGCCCACGTACATCGCCACCCACAGCGTTGAATCTTTAGCACACCTCAGGAGGTCCCGGATTGGACTCCGGGAACAGAGCCAGCGGCCATTTTCAAGACGAACATTCCCTCAGAAAATAAGCCCAATCGAAAATAAGCTCTCCCGAAAATAAGCCCAAGAAAAATTATTTTGAACGAAAATAAGCCCCGAGTTTGTTATCGGAAGTTTATTGTATTCTGTAACTTAGTGTGTAAATATGAGCCAATGGACTTATTTGGGGGTGGGCTTGTTTTCGGAAGTATTTTTGCGTTTGAAATTCAGTTTTGTGCCTATTTTCGGGGGCGGGCGGGCTTATTATCGGGGGAATTTATACCGGACGTTTACGGTATAACAACTGCACCTGGGAATGCACCAAGCTGACAACTGTTCTGCTATCGTCTCCAGAAATATAAAGTGAAATGCCCAAGTTTCTAGTCTTGAAGACCACGTGAACATGAGAAGACCTCAAATCTACGTTTTACTGATCGTTCTTTTGTATACAGACAAAATGTAACCAGAAACCCCAATAGTAAGACAGCAGACGAAAACGACAACAAGAACTGAATTTTGCGAGCAGCCGTCGTAGTCTTTGTCACTCTAATTGTTTGAGCCGTCTCCATTACCGTCCCAACAGGGTGAAGTTTCTATTGATACACACAACGTCCAAAAGTAACAAAACCCCTGTGTGCACGTGCATGTCCTACCCCTCTCCTCAAATGTTTTGATTATTCTCTCAGATTCAACTATAGTTATTGGAAGGAATTGGTCAGTTATGAAACTCGGCGAGTTCTTTGTTATATGTTTTTGTTCTCTATATCCTTTGTTCGTTGGCCTTGACCGTGCACAAAACACAAAAGGTTTTGAAATGCATTTGAACGACTAACCGATAGATACATTTGGGTTCACACGTAAAACAAAACAGTGTTCACGGTCACGGTTCGTTCAACATAGTTCTAACAACTATGATTCAATTTGTAGAAGAATACTGTGCCGAGGATGAGCTTGGGAGCCTGGTGACCAAGCGCTACAGCAAAACCCAGACTCCCAGGCGTTGAAGGAAGCACTGATAAAGGAGTCGTGGAATGGTGAGTAAATGTGATGTTGGACCTAAGAACTAGTTTGTCTCCAGTTTATATATGTCTTCATGTATTAGAATGTGTTAAAGGAGTGATTTGGCCACAATATCATACGAATTAATGATTTAGGAAATACTACCATTATTGATGTTGTTTACCTAAGATATAAAATTAAGTTAAAATTAAATATTTACTGAAATTAAACCAGTTATTCAATCTGCATAACTTTGATTATGGAGGGTCATTAAGGTCGAAACAGTTTAGGCTATTTTAATAATTTGTTGTACGGGCTTACGAGTGAATTTTGCTTCAACTGAAACACGTGACTTTAACCTGCTGCAAATCATCTTGTTAAACAGACCATCCTGAACAAATCAGTTTCGTAACTAGAAACACATAATTATATTTAGGTTACTCGTGTTAATCGTTAGTTTGGCAAATACTTTGTTTTATTGGACATGGGAAAGATCACGTGACCATGACGGCTTTAATGTGAACGGGTCATGTCTGTTGCTCATGCTACTGGTGTTAGCCAAAGAAGAGAGGGAATGGGGAGAGAGAAGGAAGGAAGCGCTTGCAATAAAACCCCGCATAACTTCCTATTTCCCCCTCTTCTTTTCCCTTGTTTTTCTCTATCCTTCCTTCCTCCCCCCCCCCCCCACCCCTTAGTGCTTGCTAGACATGCTACATTGATGTGCACTGATTGTGACCGCTGCACATGGCCGAGTTGAAGGAAGGAGGATAGAGGAAAATGGCACGTGTCAAGAGGAGGCAGGGAGGGGTAAAGTTTTCTCCTCTCTCTCCCCATTTCAGCCTGGTTTTCACTAGACACGCAAGCACAAGCGCAGAGACAAGCAGTAGAGATATGCATCAAGTGAAAACGAACCATGAAATAAGCACAAGACTAGCCCGCATGTATATTGTTGATCTCGAATGCTAGATGGATCAAATTCACAGTGGATCGAAAGTGAGGCAGCCGCGCGGAC
>JAOBYG010079214.1:0-11538 GCA_025403545.1 Epizoanthus stellaris
CGGGGAAGCCAACCTCCCTTCAGATTGCCAAGGGAAAAGCCCTGGGAACAAGATTGCTGGGAAGCTTTAGAGTTTAGGCTAGAAAGGTTCTAGGCACCTTTGAATCCTTAGCTTGGTTACAGGGGTTATCACTGTCAGTTGCAAAAAACAGCATGGTAGACGATTTCCACAGTTGATACTAACAGTAGTTAACCTTAACTATGATATATACAAACTGTATCATTCTTTGCAGTTACCGTTGACATGCAAGGAGAAATTGAGCCAAAACTAGTATCAATATCTTCTCCTTGTCAGCCTTGTACTCCTACGACATGTTCCTTTGGGATTTCATTCGTGAAGAATGATAGCAACCCTCTGTCTTGGAACATACATGCCGTGATCTAGTCTTAGGGAATGCCACACTGCTCTGTAACTCATTAGCTCCCGAGGCCCTGAGAATTCCTGCGGAATAATGTCTTGAAGTTCAAGATTGTTCATCTGTATGTCCTCCTCTTCTGCTGAGGCCACAGTCAAGAAGCCGTCGTTTGAGAGGGGCTAAACTGATAACTGCATCGTGTTTCTTAGGAAATCAATTATTTATAATTATTTTATTTGGGTAACCAAGAACAAAATACTGTTTCTCATGTTTGATTAAATGCCTAAGTTCACTGTCTTCCGCCATCTTAATTTACGCTCCAGTTCCCAGTCCTTTCCTGTGAGTGGAAACAGATCTTGAAAGGATAAAGACATTTTATTAAATAAATGAGCCTTCTCGGCTGTTGCTTTTTTGTTCACGTTTGCTTAAAAAAATTAATTCTTGTGTGCTTTTTTTCTTAATTCGCATGTGTCTTTTTCATTTGCGTTTGCCTTTTTGTTCACATCTGACTTTTTTATTCACATTCGCATTTTTTATTTGCGTTTACTTTTTTTAATTTGCATTTGCTTTTTTTATTTGCGTTTGCCTTTTTATTCGCATTTGCTTTTTTAATTCACAGTTGTTGTTGTTTTACCGTTCATGTTTTTTATTTTCATTTGCCTTTTTTTATTTACGTGTGTTTTTTATTGTCTGTATTTTTCTTTTATTATTAATAGCGTTGAGCCTTCTGGGCAACCGTACATTTGAGAGTTAACAGAGTATAAACATAATAATAATTAAAGTTCTACATAATAACTCAAGATTTATTGCAGATAAAGTTTGTTTTTAAACAAAACAGGTGAAGCAGAGTTGATAAGGCTAAATAAAATACTGTCACTCACTGTGGTTCTGGTAACATGTCAAAAATATTTAGGGTCTGTAGGTTGGTTGAGCATTTTTAACACGAGCCTCCGGCTCGGGAGAATTATGGGCAACCACTCCCTATGCCCCCGACCCTAAATAAATATTGTATTGTATTGTATTGTATTGGTTTGTATTGTATTGTATTGTATTGTATTGTATTGTATTGTATTGGTTCCAGACTAGTGACGGTACTAAATTTCCATTTTATGTATATTTTATCCTCCAACTATATTAGATCTTCAAAAAAAGACGACTGTGCACTAATGGCACAAATATAATGCAGCACTAAATGTGTTATGGGTTTCTTCTTTTGAAAACATGAAGGAAAAATATGATCTTACCAAAATCACTGTACAGTTGAATTTTTGGGCAAAAAGTTCTAGGTCAGTCGGGTTACCGGAACCACAGGTATCTTTTTGTTTGTCCTAACATGCATGGAACTAATGAAAGCAGAATAAGAAACATTCATGACATACTTGTTGAAATTATCAATTGGAATTAATACTTAAATAAATTTAATAAGTACTTGTTCCATTTCAGACTAGTTATGCAACACCAAATATAACAGGATATTTTGAGGTTGAAGTGAATGGAAAGCTTATCCACTCAAAGAAGGTGTGTACTCAGACTTTCTTGTTAAAGAGTTATTAACTAAAGTAATTTTGCTTGAAGCTTTGATCTTCCAAGAACAATGTTTCCAATAAAGTGCTGTGATATTTGGGCATGGCACTACTTGTTTGCATGCAGTAGAGGAGCAACACAGGGGCTACCCCTGCATAATACCAACATTTTTTGGCCACATAATTATATCATTACGTGTACTTCCAATTTGTGATATACAACCAGGGTACACCAAACTTTATTGAGATGTCTGTGTCCTATACCTGATTGTTAAAAATGATTGGCATTGCAGCCCACATCTCGGCATGATACAGGTCTCTTTTAGCCCATTCTGAGCTCACATCTTTGCAGATGTGCTTGGCACCCCTAGATTTCAGACAGGGCAGCCAAAATAAAAGTGCCATCACTAAATAGTTGACACCATGCCAAGATTTAGAGGTGTACGTTATGCCATTTTCTCAAGTGGAAATAGGGGTAGGATTTCAACCAAACTTTGATGTTTGTCACAATTTCATTTCACTTTCTCGTTGTTTCAAATTTAGCCTGTTGAGCATATATGTAGTCAACCGTATGGTTGTGACTTGCCATATCCTTTGACTGGAACTGCCTACAAAAGAGTATTATAATAGGGAGTTTACACAACCAGGACGGCAACGTCAACGAGGAAGAGAAAAAAAGGCTTTTAAGCTTTTAATTAAAAGTACCGAATACAATATTTAAACTGCACGTGAGATGCACCAAGCTGACCACCTGTTCACCGTCGTCTTCAGAAATACAACGTGAAAAGCCCAAGTTGTGGATTTTGTAGACAACGTGAACGTTGAAATATAAATTGTCCCGTTATTAGTTTAGTTTCAAAACTAGCGTTTCTTGTTCCTACAATTCGCACTCCTTCACACACACAGAAATATATTTTTAAACAAATGGATGATACACCAAGGACAAGAGAAAATGAGAAAGTACAATTTCAGCAGCCGTCGTCATTGCCATCACCATCCTAGCTGCGTAAACTCCCTATTGTGTGATTGCCTAGGATGTAGTTTTAGTGAGCAATATCATATCATCACTGAATGCTTTATCTGTTGGTCTAGAATGGCAATGGTTACATAGATTCAGAAGCTAAGTACCAGAAGATCTGTGGAGCCATTGAAGATGCTTCTAAGTAGAGTGGATACAAGTAGAGGCATGTGCAGAGTTCAGGTAATAATAAATATTTTACAACATTTCATGAGATTCTCACTTTCAGAGAACCATTGTAAATAATAGTACTTAGTATACATACTGCGATAAACATTTGTGTGCCAGGTCATGGTCATCTCCTATAAGAGCCGGTACTGTTGAGTACTTCAGTTTTTTGTTGTTGAAACAAATTTATGATAGCTTTCTGTGGTATTTACTAGTAACCAGAGCTGTACATACATGTACAGCATTTATGTCATCTCATGGTAAAAATGTGTTGTTAAAATTTGCTGATAAATCCACAACATTTTGACCATGTGATGACATAAAAGTGGTAGTTGAATGCTTGTAGTTAATGTCAGTTTACAGAGCTCTAGACAATCTCACAAATGTTGTTACAGTAAGCCATACCTATAACTATGTGCAATCTCAATTCAAACAACCCAAAAAGAACATACCGCACAATTTTATGTCAGAAGGATAACAAAAGTAATATTTTTTCCTGTCACACCCTCATTTTCAGGATGGGATTGGTTACATTACTAAGGGACCTGCGACGCCAAGGTTGCTACATGTAAGGATGTGTTTTTTTTCTGTTAAGCGTGCGCTCATGCCATCTTTATCACGAATATGGTGCTTTGAATCACGAATCGAATGCGCATGCGCTCTGATAGGACGATATTGAGATTTGTGAATTTTTATTTCCGGTTCTTTCAAAAGATAATATTATAACTCCATAACAAATGCTCCGATTTTAATCAATTTTTCTTTATAATTTACTATTTGCAAATACAAAGAAAAGTAGTATGTTTTCATATTTTTCATTTTTTTCTCAAAATGTGGAAAACTGCCACACTATTCACCAGATGATGCCAGAATCTGACGTCATGAGACATAAGTGAGAAATTGCGAAACATAATTTTGTTACTTGTAATTGTTTTTAGAAATAAATTGCAGTCAACTTTGTTCTCCTTCCACATTCGTGCAAGGCCCCATTATTGTTTTAAGTTTAGGCTATGTGACGCTATGTATGACATCATCAACAGAAAAAAAGTCAAATAATTTTGAAAGGTGACGTTCATTCTCCTTGTGGTGACAGTTGGTCGCTGGGAATCTTTCTTCATTATTATAATTCCCTTAGTAACAGCCGATTTCTTAACGTCACAGGTCCCTTAATTGACATCTAAATGTTTAGATTTTATTAAATAATTACTTAAACTTATTGGCCTGGACCGATGGATTATTGGAAACTACTTGAAAAAACTTACTGTTGAATCACTGTCAGACAAAACATCAGATAATTGATTTCTCTGTCTCCCAGGGATAGGAATACTGTCTGACTTCACAGGGCTGTCCTGTGACTTGCTGGGGCTAGGTGGAGGAGTTGCCTGCGCACCCTCAAGGTCCAACAAATTTTCTTTACTTCTAGATTTTTCTGAAGTTCTATCCAGCAATGGCTCTGCTGGTTCTTTAATTGATTCAAGTAGTTCTTCAATGTCTGTTGCAGCAGGCTGGTCGATGTTCGTTGACTGTAGAGTTGTCGTTTCTTTGTCTATCTGGGTGTTATCTTCACTTTGCTCAGTGTCCTCCTCTTTGGATTTCTCTGATGGTACTAACATGTCTTTTTCAGCCTCAGAATTTACAATTTCCTGTGAAACATTTTCCTTAGCATCTGTTTCATCTTCTTTTTCAGGAATATCTTTCACATTTGACTCAGTCAACTCAGTTGCAGTAGCCTCATTAGGTTGGTCAGTTTGGATTTCTGTTGTAGTTGTATCACTTTCCTTCTCTGCCGCAGCTGTCACATCACTCGTATCTGTTTCCTGTGTCTTGCTGCTTTCTCCTGCATTATCCTCCACCTTCTTTTCTTCCTCAACCTTTTCCTGAAACACAGCATTATTTCTGTCAGTATTCAGCTGATAAACAACCAATAAATAAAACTATTTACAAGCTGTACCAAATGTTGAGGGAATATTACAGTGTGATGTTAAAAAATATGACTTTCATTACTTGGGACAATGCAACAGAAGATGATGGGATTGATTAACTAAAAGTTAACGTGTTATGCATTGTGGGTGGAAGATTTGAGCTGACGTTTTGACCCTAACCCTAACCCTAGTTTAACCCTTTAAACCCTAACTCAAGAATTTACTCTAATGAAGGGCTAGCTGGCACTCAAAACATCAGCTCGAATCTTGAACCACCCTCCTGGCAAAAAACATAACATATCAACTTTTAGTTGATCAATCCTGTTATTTGGCGAACTCACTGAGTGACATAGAAACCTAGTTTGTATAGAAACCAGTCTATCAGAGTTCATGCAACAGAAACTTGGTTTGTCAAAAAATTAGTGAATCTTCGAATTTCCAGTCTTCATTGCAGCCCTAAGTAATCAATGCACATGTTCATATGAATTCTTGAAATAAATCCTGCAACTTCAGCCATTAGCAGCGGCCGATCTAGACATTTTGAAAGGGGCACCATAAAAAAAGAGTTAAGATATTGGAAGGAGTGAAAACAAATTGAGTGTTGAACGAGTGGGTTTCTAGGGGGATTCGAGGGCATTAAATTTAGGGTCTCCTAAATGGCATTTCCTGTAATTTGAGTGCACTGCTGGGCACTTTTACAATAAGGGGGGGGGGGGGCACCGGCCCGCAGTGTTCCCCTTAGATCTGATACTGATTAGGAAACTGGAATTGATAAATAAATTTTAATTAATACCTTGAAACAAACAGCCACAGTGAGTACTCAGATTGTACTTATTCAGAAGCATTCAAAGATGAATGCATCCCAGTTTATTCTTACCTCAGTGTCGGCTTTTTTCTCTGGTTCCATTTCTTTCTGGTCCTTCAGCAGGTTGGCAGATGATGGGATAGGTGAAGTGAAGTAATCTTCAGGGACCTTCTCGTGGTCAGTAATCTCCTCGACAAAGAATGCCTCACCGGCATCTCCCAGCTTCATCTGCAGTGCCACAGGCTCCCCATTAATTTCAATGTCAACCTAAACAAACAGGCTACTTGTTAGTATGAATTTTATTTTATGAAACAAATTTTCTATCCAATCAATTCAAATGGAAATTTCAAGCAAAATGTTTTCACTTTTATGTAATGATTGGCTCAATCAAAAATACATTTTTTCTCTTGAAAAAGAGTCCAACATTCGTCTTAAAGTTCCTATGCTTTGATTGGCATTTAAACTGTTTCACGCAGCCAAAAAAAAACATCGCACGCCATCGCACACCCACTTGAGTCAAGCCGTGCGATGTTCCGCACGCCTGCTATTTTTCTCAGGGAAAGGCTTGTATGGTCTATACATGATTGGGTATTTACATAAATAATTAAATAAATAATGAAAACATTTGTCCACTCCAGTATAACTCTCCTTACTACCTCAGTTTACACTGTCATCTCTTACAGTGCTGTGCATGCTACCATTACTAGTGCTAATGATCTCTGACAGTATTTTGACAGTCTTAAGACACCTTTCTGGGAGACGTGGTGGCCCAGTGGCCAGTATGTCAAACTTAAGACCAAAAGGTTGAGGATTTGATCCTGGCCACTAGCACTCATATCACGTAATGTCCTTGGGCAAGACATTTACTCTCACAGTGCTTCTCTTCACCCAGGTGTATAAATGGGTACCTGACAAATTGTTGAGGGACAAACCTGGGAAAATGCTAGGGGGTAACCCTGCGATGGAATAGCATCCCATCCAGGGGGAGTAGTAATACTCTCAGTCGCTTCATGCTACAGAATCCAGAGTTTTAAAAGCGCCAGCTCCAATTAGCCAACTTGGCTTCTTCAGTACTTGATCAGAGCAAGCTGATTAATTAACAAAGGGGTGGGATCCAGACGAGACTTCACGAGATGCCAGAACCTTTGACTCAGATGTCTCCAGACAAGTTGTGGTTCTGCCATGTCTAGCCAAACGTTCTGACGTCCGGCCAAGTCTAGTCTGGATCCAACTCCTTTGGTAATTACTAGTCAGAAAAGTGTCACAAAACTGTCAAAAAAGTGTCAATAATCTTTGGTACTGGGAATGGTAGCACACACCTGAAGTTAGCAATCTAACAGAACTTGCTACATGTCTGACTAGGGGGTCTATTATAGGGGGTCACACTTTCCGCAAACCGCAGCACTTTTTCTCTTTACACCGTCGACCGCTTACACTATTTTCTTTAATAAAAACCATTAACTGCCGCTTTTTTCCAAATTTCGTAACTGTAATCCGACCCAAAAAATGAGCTAAAACCGCAAAACCGCCAGACTATAATAGACCCCCTGACTATTCCTGATTAGTATCCCTTTCAACTAAGAATTAACAACAAGCAAAGTAAAATATCAATCCATGTCTGTTATTACATTGAACAATTCATGCAATTTGTTTCTGCTCTAGTTAGTACCCAGGACTTTTTCCCCAGTAATTAAACCTGTCAAGGCCCCACGATAGAGTACTTGTGTGCAATTACCCAGAGGATGAAGATGGAGAAGTCTGGGATTAAAACAGTACACTTGGTAAAATCTCAGATCTGGTCAAAATATGAGACAAATCTGAATCTACAACATCAGCAGTCTCTGATTAAAACAATACACTTGATAAAATCTGGTCCAAAACTGAGACAAATCTAAATCTACAATATCAGTAGATATTATTATCTGATGACGTTACTATCCCTTTTATTCCCAGCTAACTATTCAGTAAACTTGCATCCTACATGTATAAACGTCCCATACATCAACTGACTAGGATTACTCAATCCATAAGGAATGAACTCTGGTAAACCAGTTTTTTTTTAAACTAGGTTTTCTACGTCAGCGAGTAGGCCAAATGATGGGATTGGTCAACTAAAAGTTGATATGTTATGTTTTTCACCGTGCGGGTGAAAGGTTTGAGCTGAAGTTTCAAGCGATAGCCCTTCATCAACAGCTGAAACCTTTCACTCTCACAGTGAAAACATAACATATAAACTTTTAGTTGATTAATCCCACCATAAGGAATGATATTGTAGGCAACCCTCTATCTATTCTATTCTTTTTAAATACTGTTGTTAAATAGTATTGTAAAGCGTGTCGAGAACTTTAATGGGACTTGCGCTATATAAGAATTTTTATATTATTATTATCTATTGTCAAATTATATTGTATAAATTAATTTATTTTAACAAATATTTTCCCAAGGGATCAATACTTTTTGTAGGGTTAGAATAAAATTGAAAATATTTTTTTGTGTAATTAATAAGTATGCAAACTGTAACATTCACCAGAATGTCAGGGGCCCTAAAAATTTCCATAAATTTCGATACATTTCCATAAAGACAACAGCTGATAACTTCACGAGGGGGTGTGTTGGGAGGCTGAAACAATAAACTGTCCAATCCCTTCATTCATTCCATTTCACGTGATGAGGTGACATCTCGCGTGCATCACACCACACACAAAAAGCACAAACTCGAAAATGAAACCAAAACGTTCACTGAAATTGTCTACATTAGATACTTACTTCTACAATACAGAAATTTTCAGTGATCAAAACCAAGAGCAATAAATATTAAAGTCACCAGACATGGCAAGATGTTAATGAGAATCACATCTAACGTAAACAAACGACCAGAGCAGTTCAGCCATTCGCTACGTACACCGTCATCTTTGCTTGTTTACTGACCAAATCCAAACCAAATCTTTTGATTTCATTCGCAAGATCTGCTGTCCTTGCCAGAAAACTAAAACACTGGATTAATTGATTAACATCTGGTTAATTAATAAAAGAAGAAAATATACAAAGAAATTTAAGAGCAGAAAAGCGTGGTAAATTTAACTCAACTCACGGATCTCTGCTTCGTCAATGTCTCGAGATTAATATTTCTGGGTCTTTTAAACAATTTACGAAAATACTGAAAGACCACAGACATTTAACATCAAAGCAGCACACAAGTTTTGTTGTAGCACTACAGGTGAAGTCCTTCGCTTTATGTTGAATTATTCCCCGAAACTTTTGAAGTAAAAATTTTCGAGCGAGCGAAAGCAGCTCGATTCTGGATATAATTTTCATTATTTGACTCGAAATTCAAACCTAAAATTAGATCTCATCTCACACCGATAAACGACTAAAACGGTCTTGATCATTGTTCGTAGTTTAGATATTATTGAAAGTCGAATATTCATAAATTCGATAGTCTTTGTCTGATCCCTGTGTATGTTCGACGAGCGACCGTATCATTACCAGACTGAATATATTTCCGTTATTCTGTTTCGGCGTTCAGGTCTGCAACGACAGCTGTTCAATTCTAAACCACAAAACCAAGTAATGTCCAGGCGAAAAGTACCGCAGCTTTCCAATCTGACTCAAAATAATACGTCAGCCTGCAAGAATATAGGATATACATTAAGTATTTTACTTACGATTTTCTCTCGGCTTCGAAGTACACCAAGCTTCCCAAATCTAACATGAAACGGAGAACCAATAAAGCTTCCATCTTCTTGTTCAACAACGACGACATCGAGAGCTCCGGTAAGAGTCGCCGAGTTTATCTCGCTGTAGAATCCTTTAACGCTCGAAACCAGCCGACCAAGGTAGCTCATATTGTAGCTACAGTGGTAAATATGTATGAGTGATATTACTTTGTAGCCTACATGTTTTGCAGGCAGAAACCTCTGGAACTATTCGTCAGTACTGAGTACATCACAACACATTTTCTTCTCACGAACACAAGCAAGTGATCTGGGTCTCATGTCCGGTGCCTCATGTTTTCACTAGGGGGGAGGTGAGGGGATGAGTATTATGCTACGCTAAATTTGTGCACGATGACGGAAGGTTTTTGAATCTATAATTTTATGTGTGTGCGTAACAGTAGACTGCAGTAAAGTATCACAGAAAAGTTACTATCAGGTCTTCCCATGTTCTCAATGCACAATAATTTCAGAATGCAATGCTAACGTTTTACCCCTCCCCCGAAAGTTACGTTTTACTGACGAATAATGACAGATCGGAATATGTCGCGGTGTGACGTGTACATTTTAAAATATATGGACATTCATACGGTGGCTAGGCTCTGCATGAAGTGATATCAGAAAAACCTGCAACTTTTTAAAAAGCCTACAACTACAACTTTTTTCAGAAAAAGCCTACAACTTTTTTCATTTTCGCGACTTTTTTCGCGACATTTTTCGTGACTTTTTTTGCGACTTTTTTCGCAACTTTTTTTGCGACTTTTTCATTGCAGGATGCAGGCTCAAGAAAAGGGAATTTAGGTTTTTTCCAGGTGTTTTCAATGTGGCCAGACATGTTTGTCTTTGGGGGATTATCTTTTATTTTTATGTTACAAGTAGCAACTGTTAACGCTATTTTACCACCATATTCTCCTGTGAACCAAGCACTAAACCTGGGACGCAATGAAGCAATCGTAAACTACTTTAGTCTTGGCTTCACTGCAGCAGAAATTTTAAGTTTTCTTGTCGCTATTCACGGTGTTCATCTAAGTTTGCGGCAACTTCGGAGGATACTACGAAACCACGGTTGTAAAAGAAGAGTGGATCCCACCGATATGAATGCAGTTGTGCGTGCTGTGGAAGAAGAACTGCAAGGTAGTGGAAGGATCCTTGGTTACAGGGCGATGCATCAGAGGTTAACAAACGATTACCATTTTGTTGTTACGAGAAACATCGTGCGTCAAGTGCTAAAAGTACTCGACCCAGAAGGTGTGGAAGCCAGGTCTAGGCACAGATTACGGAGACGAAGGTACCACACGAAAGGGCCAAACTACATATGGCACATAGACGGGTATGATAAATTGAAACCCTTTGGGTTTTGTGTGCACGGAGCCATAGACGGTTACAGTCGCAAGATGCTTTGGTTGGAGGTATCGAGCTCAAACAATAACCCTAGAATTGTGGCACAGTATTATCTGGATTACGTACGACAAATTGAAGGAGCCCCACGCATCGTAAGAGCAGATCGGGGTACTGAAAATGTGAATATCGAAATCGTTCAGCGGTTCTTCCGTAGGTCTGCAGATGATGAATTTAGAGGAGGGAAGAGTTTTATGTATGGACGATCCACTGCAAACCAACGAATTGAGGCGTGGTGGGCTATGCTGCGGAACCAATGTACAGATTTCTGGATCAAATATTTTAAAGATTTAAGGGATAGAGGTTTCTTTTCTGACGATAACATCATTCATAGAGAATGCTTGAAGTTTTGTTTTATGGACTTGTTACAAAATGAACTTCACAAAGTAGCACAGCACTGGAACACACACAGAATAAGACCTTCCGCTAATCCAGAATCGCCTCCTGGTCGCCCAGACATCTTGTACTTTCTTCCCCAAACAAGCAACACACAAGATTATGCAACACCAGTCAGTCTTGACGAGATCGAAATTGCTGAAGAAGAATTTGCTGAAAAAGCCCCTGTAAGAGGGTGTAATTCTTACTTCAACGAACTTGCTGAAATGATTATGCAAGATGAAAGCCTAGAAATGCCTG
>JAOBYG010079325.1:0-11538 GCA_025403545.1 Epizoanthus stellaris
GACAGTGTCTGATATCAATTGACATAAAAATACAATAAAATGAAGTCGATGAAAATCAAATGCAGCACCAACATACAGTACAATGAAGTCGTCTCACAATGGTGATTTCACAGAATAACCTCCGATATTTTTTAAATAGCCCTGAGGCGTCTTCTCATATTGTGAGCCATGTACTATGAAATATCATGGAATAACCTTGGGGATTTCATGGTTATTTTTCGTGTGCAAAGTCGTTAATCCACACATATCAATTTTGTGTTACTTTCCTAGAACTTGCGTGTGAGGAAATACGAAGACGGAGACTGGATAAGCGAGGAGAAGCTGGCAAAAGGTGGGTGTGTGCACTGCTACCATGGCAACAGTGAGGCCCTGATAACCCGCTGGTGCTTACCAGTTTGGAAAGTAGTAGGTCGTAGGTGTTACAGAATATTTCGGGTTGTTTTGGATTTGACATTATATGTATATTCATTGTGAACAAATGCGACCCTCAACCACTGGACCTTCTATTCATTCTAAAAGGCCTCTGTTCCTCTGTAAAAACCAGCAGGGAGTGGTAATAAATACATACGTGTACCTACGTTCAGTTTTCTCTTAAAAATCTCATGGGGCATTCAGGCCCTCAACTATTTTGGTAGGGACGACCAATCTACTGTAAGTTGCTCTATAATAAGTTGCACTTTTACCCCACTCCGTATTTGGTTTTGGCAAATTAGTTAAGAAAGATGTTAGCAGGATTGAATGCCAACTGAGTTGCGTTGATTTTCATTATCTCAGAGTTACTTGAATACAGCGATGACAGCCATCCTTGGGAATCGGTTGAGGATAAACTGGCCAAGACAAGGTTGGTAGCTTTTCAAATATTTACTACAAGTTAAAGATAGCTAATCCACTACACACATTTACAAGACTAGTCTATTCAGCCCTCAACCACTTCATATCATCATAATAATTGAAATAAAGAAGTTGCTGCCAAAAGTACCACTATAGGAAGTAGGTGTTACACTTTCTACAAATGATCTCGTAGCAAAGAAATCTACAACCCAGCCTCCCATCCTTTTTTCTTGTGAAAGCAAGTTACCCTCTCCCTCCCCCTCCCGCTCCACCCTATTTCCACACCTGATCACCTGCTTTACTTCCTCTTTATTCCTGATTTACTTTTAGCTTATTGTGTCTACTTTTTCAGGGAGAAGATGCGAAAGATCATGAGAGGGCTACGGTTTGCTGATGGCAAGCGCTGATGACTTCTCCGACACTGGAGCTCTAGTCGTAAAGATCCACCTGCTTTGGTTGTTCCCGATATATAAACAATTCCCAAGTGCATTTATAATTTGCTCGTCTCAAATATGTACTTTTTTATAGTGCAGAGGGTATACTTTTTCAGAAAGTTTAGTGTAGTATTTCCACGTATCATATAGAAGCTAGGATCACTGAGGATACGTCTAATTACAAGACAGTTTACAGATAAGCAGATTGGTAGAAATAAGAGGCGGAACCGGGGGAAGGGGGCAGATCTTTGAAGAGAAACAACTAGGTACCAATTAATGGTTTGGTTGTTGTTTCTACAGTCCTTTCGTATTAATCAATGGTATTTTGTACTGTCTTGTATCATTTTCTTATTATATATGAAATTTTTGCGGATGCCAATTTCATAAAAAACGACGTGTTTCGTCAACAAGTAAATATTATTACCATAAACGGAAATCTTCAGAATTCCCTTATCTATGCCAACGCTGGTAATAGTGTCAATTTCTTTGAAAAATTCAAGTTACTTTTTGTTACTTTGCGACCATCTTTCCGTTAAAAGTTTCAGCTTCGTCTGTAGTTCGGTTCCTCTTTGCAATCAGTGAAGGCGTTAAATATATGAAATCATGCAATTGTAAAGGCAACGATAGAAGAGGAAGCCCTGCCGATGCAGCATGCATATGATGTTTAAATGTGTCGAATTGCTCATTGCTTGATTGGTTCAATACTATTGAACTCTACAGGTTGATTCGACTTGTTGCAATGGGACTGAGACTTCAAACTCGTGCTGCACGTATTTGGCAGCTGTATATGTTATACTTGAGCGCCATCTTATAATAAAAATAGTTGTTCATAAATAACCTGTATCACTCATACTTTTTAAGTCTGTAACATACAACTGCAACGTTATCTGCTAAAGTGCACTATTGGGTGCACTTTCTTTGTATTGACCGCATGCACACTAACCCGTTTTCGTTTGAAAACGCATACTTTTTATGCGTTTGTGCCGATCGTCCACGCTAAAATGATCGAAAACGCTGATTGTTTTTCCCCGTCCACACTGATACGTTTCGAAAACGGAGGTTATCAGTGTGGACGACGCAGTAGTGCTACCAAATCAGTGTGAAATTATGCGCATACTTTTTATTCTTGAATAAATTTCAAAACTGTACTGTGAATTGTCGGCGCTGCAAATGGCTTACCACTATATTTACAAGATCGCTAGGATATGTTTCTGAGGTAACTTGGCTTTGTTATAGCTATAAATCACTATGATAATTTTCAAATTATGTTTTAGTTTGTTGATAAAAAGCCTAACAGGGATAAACCTTAAGACCTATACTAACGTTTGTTCCGGTTAACTGTGCTCACACGGTGGGTGGCTCCTAAAATGTTCTATACAGTTTGTCTACGATTTAATGGAGCCGAAACTAATTGCAGAATTGTGAACATTGTAGGTATCGTACTGATGATCCGTTACTGAGTTGTGTCTCATTTCAGCAACACATACCTAGTTTCTTTTCAATAATAACGATAATAATAGTAATAATAATAATAATAATAATAATGATACGTAATATAATATACAACGAGTGTAGCATCATCTAGTGTAGGAGACATTTCTAATAACTACACATGTATATAACAAACAGCTTAAGTTTAGTATTGTAAACAAAACACATATTAAATTAAAACTTTGTTTATCTAATATCTGTAAATTATATAACCACTTGAGGCGAGAGTTTGAGTACCGGTTATTTCTAGCTGAAGAACTTTCGAAAGTGTTACTGATTTATATTATGATTCTGCACGGAAACTATTACTGTAGTACAGTATAGTATAGAAAGGCAATATTTATACGTATTATTGACCTCGCACTGAAGTTTCGGCAATGTAAAGCTTGTTACAATAGCTTTAGATAAATTAACAACGTCTATATTACAGCATATTATCTTTTATCTTTTATCCATAACACGTTCAGTACGAGACTTGAATCTCTGTCTCCATTCCTAAATCCTTCGTTACTGAACATGTTGTTACCATGTTATTCCTGAACTATATTAAACCGAGAGATTTTTTGAAGTGATTATCTTGCAAGACAAAAATGAGAAATGAGTACAAGTGTTCTGCTTTACATGATTGTTAAACAAAAGACGGATTCACCAATGCCAAAACAAGCAAACTTTGAGCCCGCAAGCTTTGAGCCCGCAAATTATGAAAGCTGCAAACCGTTAGAATAGCCGTTTAGCTCCCTATCATTGAAGATGACGAGTACAAACATTAGGCTGATAGTAATTCGTAATAACTTTGAGTTTAAATGTCTTGAGCATAGCAGAAATGTTGCGGTAGTCAAGAAATATCATACTATGATATACTCAATACGAAAATCTACTGAGCGCAAAACGCTTGGGAATCATTCCAAACAAACAAAAATACAGAGCACAAAGCGTTTGGGGGAGTCCATAGTGCAACCAGACTGAGAGGCTTATAACCCGAGGGCTGGCTTATAACCGGGGGAATTATACGCGAATATTTACGGCCGGTATAAGTATAACTCATGAATTTCTGCACTAGAACTATAGATATTGGACGGTCATATGGGAGAACAGGGTCCATTTTATCTGATTTTTGGTCATTGAATTTGATCAGGGAAAACTCGGAGAATTTTGAAATCTGACCTCGGTGGCAACCATGCATAGCTGTCTTTTGAAAAAGCTGAATTCAATAAAACTAAAAGGTTTTAGAATTACATCGTATGCAGCTGGATTTAACGGATATTGAGTTGTCGATTATGATACGTTGGCCCTTGGTACTATTTTATATTATTTACTTCCAGCCTTGTCACTGATAGGAGGAGATAGATAGATCCTTTTATTTCGGTAGGGGTAATCCTTTTCAGTTTTAAAATTTACAAAGATAAAACTGGTATCAATAGGAGCCCTACACAATTACAACGTATTACAGGTCTATGAGTTTTGAGCACAGAAACAGAAATCATTTGATTGAATTATAATACACTTCAGTCTGTGTCATTCTGCACTTTATAGTGAATCCACTGGTTGTCTTTTGTTTCTTATCTGAGTACAGACATCAGAGTACAGAAATCAGTTTAATGAATTGTAATCCACTTCAGTCTGTGCCATCCTGCACAGTATGTATGTAGCTGTTTAACTTTGTTCTTGCTAACATTTTAAGGTAGTACAACTGTGTCGTCTTTTTTATTCAGATTGTTCCACAAAATATCTCAGTTAACCACCATGTTATCAAATGCTCAAATCCAAAATTTCAGGTAAATATCTTTATTCGTTCAAAAGATATGGACATTTGAAAATTAGCTTTTTTGGCCATTTTAGGCCTTCTGATTGGTTAAAAAGGGTCACATGACCCCTTGGAGGGAAATTCAAAATGTATTTATTTCAATATTTTTTATAATTAAACTAAGTTGAGCTAAGAAGTTGAAACCAAAAGTAAATAAATTGGTACAATCACGAAATTGATTTTAAAAAGTTAAGGGCTGCCTCATCTAATTTTCAGGTAGTTTGGCAGCTGTCAATCATGGATAAATTTGAAACAAAGAAGACATAAAAAAAATCCTTTAAAATGACTTTACTCTTTCAGTTTTGAATATTTCTAAACCCGATAATTGACAAGAATATAATTACAATCTTATTTTTCCTCCCTGATACTGCCCCATTAAATGCGATTTGTGTCATCGGACCTGATTGTACAGAATTTCTAGAAAATGTATTTATAACAAGCTCTAAGTGTGTTTGCTCATCAGAACTTGTATATTCTTCGTAAGTGAAGTGTTTGTCAAGACAAACTGGAGCCGATCTAACAGAGAATATTACGCAATTACTCGAATTTAGGGTTCGAGCTGTTTCACGATTGTTTTGATTCCTACGTATTGAAACAAACATAACAATTTGCAGATCTTTTGAAACATTACTGCAAGCCAAATTTATAAATGTGTAACTGATCTTTTATTAGGAAAGAAGAAGGTAATAAAAGGACTAAAATAGTAAAAGAAGCCCTGGCTCCTGGCTGCTGCTCAACACAATTTATATAGGCTCTTTCAATGGAACATATGGATGAGTATCCACTTTTGCACGATATGGAATCGTTAATCTTTGGTAATAATTTCCAAAACCCGATACTTGGCAAGAATATAATAACAATTTTATTATTCCTGCCTGATAATGCCCCGTTATATGCCATTTGTTTCATCGGATCAGATTGTACAGGATTTCTAGAAAATGTATTTATAACAAGTTCTGAGTGTGTTTTCTCATCAGGACTTGTACATTATTCGTAAATGAAGTGTTTGTCAAGACAAACTGGTGCCGATCTAACAGAGAATATTACGCAATTACTTGAAATGAGCCGGATTCGAAATGTTGTCTTAAGTAGCGGATGCGTTTTACAATTGTTTGTTTGCATTTAATACTTATTGAAACAAGCATAACAATTTGCAAATCTTTTGAAACATTATTGCAAGCCAAAGATATAAATGTTTAACTGATCTTCTATTAGGAAAGAAGAAGGTCATAGAAAGATTAAAATTAGACATGAAGCCCTGGCTCCTTGTTGCTGCCCTTCAATGAGACATGTATGAGTATCTACGTTTGCACGATATGGAACCGTTAGTATTTGGTACTGCGCCAGATTGTGGGGACAGTGCTTATATAACGGAAGAAGCTAAGGAAGCCAGATAAACTGAGATACATTGGAAATATCACAGTGCCTGTACAGGTAAGGGAGTTAATACTTGTTAGCAGATTTCAGCTAGTGTTGTCCTTGCCATATTGCAGCAAAATTCGGTAAAATCAGCTGAAGTATGTCAATGTTTGAACATTTGACGTTTTCGCAATTCTAGAGGGTAATGTTTTTCTTTAAAGAGAAACATTTTGAAATATTTGTCCGTTCGTATCTGTTTCTGTCTGCTCTTTCTCTGTCTGTCGTGTCTTAGCGATCTCTTTCAATTTTTTTCTCTTTCTCTGTCCGCATTTTACTTTCCAAGAATCAAGTACCCTTTATGGTGGCTTTGCAGCAGATGTTTTTGAATTTACCAGTATATAATTCAATTTATCATCAGATCCGATAGGCAATTTGCAGCACTTGATTGCTACCAATTCCTCTTCTCACACCTTGGAGGTCGTCCATGAATTACAGGCAAGTTCACTTTTAAAATCCTCAGTCACATGAAGTTAGAAATAAGGAAAATACTAAACTAAAAATAATTTAGGAAATTGCTTATTTAACTTGCGCATCCTAAAGTAAATTTTTTTTGCTACCACGTCCAATTTCTTCGGAATCTCCTTTGCTAGTCTTTTAATCTTCCTCAGTACGGCACAAAAGTCAGTCTTTCGAAACAGCTTCTTGCATACTGATTATGGTTGTATGTTTTTGTATAATGTTATATTTTGCAATGATCGTCTAACGAATACTTTAGTTTGTATATTTTGCCATATAATGCTTTCGACCTAGATTTGTATTTTTGTGAATAGTAGTTTGCTAAAATTGCAACGTTGAAGTAATGGTACATAAACTTTTAAATAATTTGATAAATACTAACGATTTAGTTTCCTATAACTACCAGGTAAACAACACAACAACAACAACAGCAACAATAATCACCATCACCACCAACAACAATCACGAACCACCACTGCCAACAACCACCATCATCATCAACGACAACAACAGCAACAACATCATCATCATCATCATTACAACCAACAACCAATACCAACAGCAAAAACTACCGAAAACAACAACAACAACCAAAAACTACATCATCCTTACCACCAACACCAACAATATTACCCAACAACAACACCATTATCACCATTACCAACAACAGTAACAGGTTTGCGAGTTATTACTTTATATCGAAATTATAGGCTTTAGTTACAATGCATTGCAGACGTAACAAATAGAAATTATTGCTGTCACGTAATTCTTATGTTCATCAATTATTTTTATCAACAAGGCCCTTTTGATCTTCGTGTTGGTGATGGCAGTTGTAATCTGTTCTGTGGACGCAAAAAAACCTGGTTACGCACAACAAAATGGTTGGCGACGAGCAACACAGCCGACCACAAGACCAACCTTGGCCCCCGAAATGCTTGCCAAAGCCAACTCCTGCAGAGATACGTGAAATCGTCTTCAAGCTAAATGGAAACAACAATCGCATTGATTGCGGGTGGGTTTGATGATTTTACTTTGTTTCACACACCACCTGACTTATATCAATTAATACTTTCGTGACTTCATTAGTTTAAGGGGTTTACAGTTAAAAGCGTCGTGTTACAGGGTTTCAGCTCGATCTCAATGCATTGCTCACACCAGTTTTTCCGATATTCGGGAAGCGTGTGCTTTTGATTGTTAGTCTAATCAGTTCTTTCTTCTTCAAACCTCTCCTAAATTCACCTCATTACACCTAAAATTATAATTGTAAGCCTCCCTCAACAGCAATCGATAGAGTTATTAGGTAATGGATTTAAGAGCTCAAGCTCAGTGTCTAGCTCACTTGGTATTTCGGGCAACTATTAGCCGAGTTTGTTTCGGGTTCGACTTGTGTTGATGTTAAGCGTTGAACTTGTGTGATGTTTATGCGCAAGACCGGCGACCGTGAACATTAAAGCTGGTCTCGCTACCGTCAAGCGGGTACATTAGTGATTACACCTACTTGCTGAGAAGAGTACAGCAATTACAATTTGTTTGTTGTTTCTTACAGGAGTCTTAAATGACATTTCCTGCATTTTGAGAGCATTTTAAACAAAAAATCTCAAACCTATTAAACTATAGGTCTTTTAAATAACTTTCCGAATATATACGCATGTAAGCCAGTATAGTCCTTTGGTAATTATCAATTTGAGAATTCAAACGCTTGTCATAAATATAATATTGATCAAAAATAGTCTTTCTACATATAGAACGGCTTTAAACCGCATTGTGATCGGTGTACTTATTTGACTTTTTGATCAGGGCAACAGCTATAAAAAATGAAGGGGAGACGAAAAAAAGGTTAAGGATATTTTTTATCAAACTGGACTCAAAAAGGGCGTGCACCGGCCTCGTGCACCCAGATCCACTCCTGATACATTACAAAATATTTTAAAGTAGGTCACATCATGTTAAAATTATTCTGATAGAATTTTGTCCATGGTATTTATTTTTCCAGGAACGCTTTCTTCAAGTCGCAAAGCAGTGTGCCTTCTGGAAGAAGGAGAAGGAGAGTGCGCCCACCCTCTCTTGGAACATGTTCCGTGGACCCTGATGATGATTGTTGTTGTTGCACTGGCTTCGGGTCACCAATCATTTGCCCCACAGTTCCTACACTGCAAACGTTCACTCTCCTTCCCCCGTCACCTTTCCCTCCATTTCATCCTAGAGTAAAAATACCGTCGGAATATCACGGCGACTCCTGCTGTGGCGGAGAGCATGATACTTTCAACGACGTCGTTCATTGTCAGCCTGTTACCACCCTGTTAGTCGGTGAAATATACGAGCACAACGTGCTCCTCGATTGTTTCACAAAAACTGGAGAAATGTTTATGGAGACAGTTACTGTTGGTTGTCAGTGCTTGCTAAATTAGGTGGAAATAGTGCGGTGCGCCATGCTTAGTTGGAGGGAAAAATGGATTTACCTACTGGTAGAACAGGGAATGAAATCCTTCAACTGTATCATTAAGTTGCTTGGTAAAATGCTAGGGGAATTGTCTGTCAACTGTAGTTATTTTTGCAGGTTAAAGGGGCATGACACCGATGCTGTTTGTTTCTTTACATTGGATGGCTCATACGTATCAAAGAAAGTGCTATTAAGAGCTTTTAAGGTTTTAAACAAAAATTATCAGATTACTTTCGGATAACCAGGGATTCACTGTTGCATTAAGCCTTATACACACATATGATCAGTGAAATTAATTTTGTGCTGCGACGGACAGTTCACCGGAAGTGAAAGAAACAATCGACTAGGACAGCCGAAAAGCAAACTATAAAAAAATAAAAAAACATCTCTCGTGCTCAACAACTCTCGGCGTGTTTATATCACAGTTTATAGACACTCGCAGCCGTTTTATATTGCTTAAATATTATTTTTGGTACAGTACTTTAAATCACAACATCTTGAGAGGCTAATCCTATCACAAGTACATCTAGACAAAACTGTTATAAACATTTTGTTTAATATTTGGCTTGGAACAAGTTGAAATAAATGGTTGCTATAAGGGTCGGTTTGATTGATTCATGATAGTACACAGTGTCGCGTGCGTGGCGGATATTACAGTAACACGAGCGAGAGGAAAGTATTGGTAGAAACCAAGAAAAAATCATCTTTAGTTCTTTCTACTTTTCATATGCAATTATGTTCTACCACGTTATGCATGTTTCTGTTATACTCTATATACATAAAAACAAATGCGATTCAGTACGTGCCAGGGCTCGTTTCAGTTGTTTACCACGAGGTGTAAAACTGGACAAGTTTTTAAGGATATATCAAATGATCCATACTTTTCGTCGAATGGAAAAATACCTATGGTTTGTTAAGCTCCAAATTTGCGGATACACAAGCTCAATTTTTGGTCTAAGAAAAATATATCAAAATTCAGAAAAGTTTGAATAATGTTGTTCTGAGATATAAGGCGTTCTATGATTCGTGGGATGTACTATTTTGATCAGCAGAAAAACTAACATTCTCCCTAATACCTTTCAGCTGTTCCACTGTGTTTTCGTGGTAGTTTAAGACCATAGTACCAGAATCATTACAACTTTGGACTTATCGTTTTTAATACGCAAGTAAATCACAAAATCAAGTGTTTGGGGTTTTTTCCGCTCTGTTGTGAATCCACATTCGCCAAAACCGACAGAGCTAACCATCAATAATATCGAATGTTATAAACGAAGGAGAAAAAATGGTCCGTCACGAAGTTCAAGTATATTGAAAAAGGAAGTTGTTCAGGTATTTCATACTTTCAGTTGTCACTCAGACTCTCTGCTCTTTGTTATTCTTGGTACATTAAATATGACTGCATTACGCCATTAGACGTTCCTTTGCATGGGCTGCCGCGTCGGCCAATTTTGCATGCACTTTTTAACTGACCCAATGTGAGTGAGCGTCATTCTCACCCCAGGGATTGAACAAGTGTTTGTTGGTGGAAACACCATCGCTGGAAAAAATTGCGTCGGCGGTCAATCGGTACGTGACCCTGCCAAAGACGTAACTATCGAACTATAATGGGTATTCCTGTTTCCATTGCTTTTGCTGAAAGACATAGGTAATACAATAAAACTTATAACTTGGGCGATCAGTGGTCGGCATGTTTAAAATATTTGTTTAACTGATCTATGATCAAACTTTAAAGTTTTATTCATAGATCAGTTGAACAAACATTTTAAACACAATAATATTTATATAGAAACTTTTAGTGGTGAATTCGATATGATATCGGGGAAACATATATCTAATGATATCGATCTTATTCTCGATGTAAGACCTATCTATAGACCGAAGGAAGTAAAATGAGCTCGTAAATGTGACTCGTGACTTAAAATGTGGCGTATGCCACGTGTAAACGTATTGGAATAAATATTGTTGGAACTCGCTCAGGAGTGCAGACGTAACATTTTCCATTTCTTGTGACAACCAGATTGAATCATTTAGATGTAAAGACGCAACTGTCCGACTAAGTCGTAGTATTTGGTTCCTAAATATAAAGGTTTATTCTCAAATACTCGATTTGGTACTCACACTTTAAAACCTTAATATAAGAATGTCATAACATCGTGTTCCTAAAAACGTTTATATCAGTACTATTTATAGCTCTAACTATCAAGTTTACTAAAAGTTGTTTCCTTAGAGGATCGAGTGACGATATTTTGCTGTCGTGTCTTGAAATAATTTTTCTATTGATTAGAGATTTTAGAATCGGAACCTCTTTCTTCAGTTAGGGTCTGAAGATGTGTGCGAGTGACAAAACTTTGGACTTGACTCATTCTGCCTTTCTGGACTAGGTGAAGTGCTTCCTACTCCCGCGTTAGTCCAAGTGGGCTTGTGTCCATAATGCGGGTGCATTTAAAAAGATGTTAATAAACATTGTGCTCTCAAGTACTTTTATTGATAGATTTGTCCTCTAGTCAAACATGCTGGGTGACATGAAGGACTGCGAACCTAGTAATATTCTTTAATTCTACTAACAGCTGCCGGCTCAGGCTTATTTGAGACTCAAATTGGCACCAAACATGTGGGCTTGTTGAAACTAGTTAGGCAAACAGGTTTATATTGACAACAAATAT
>JAOBYG010079436.1:0-11538 GCA_025403545.1 Epizoanthus stellaris
CCCCTAGCTACGGGCCTGTGTCCGATAATGATATTAAATATGACATCGCTTGGCCGAGTTGCGAGTTTTCTGATCTTCCCGTGACAAAAGTTACAAACACGTGCGTGCTGCACTTTCGCCACGAAGCGAACTTTTAAAATAAACCGTATCTTGAAACTTTCATGTAACAGTTGTTTACTACCCACGGTTATTAATATAATTTATTGATTAGTGCAATAGACAATAGTGTATGATAAAGAACAATAACGCACTGATGTTTAGAGTTCGGTTGTATTATCGGGTTCAATGAGATTATGGCCATTTTTGGAAGTCTCGCAATTTTGATTATCGTGCAAGTGAGTCAGGTAAGAGCCGGGTAAACCATACCAAGTTGTGAATAAGTTGTTGGAATTGTTTGCGGAATCAAGAAGGCAAAGTAATGCATTACACTTCGGCCATGTCTTGCTTGCATTGGTCCCAGAGTTTAAATTAAGCTATATTCCTCGGTCAGAATTAATCACGGATACAGAAACATCTGAAAAATATTACTTCTAACCTTATCTATCAGGAAACTTTTAAACGCTTATTTAGTTAGTTAGAAGGAATTATAGAATAAAATCGAAAATTATTCGTTCTAGATAAATTTAACTTTGCGTTGCTAAACACAGAAATAAAAAATAAACAAGTAAAACAAAAGATGGTGGTGGGAATAATGCTACGGATTTTGATTTCGATAGGACTCAAAGTTGTTTGGTGTATATTGGTTTTCGAAATCAGGAAAACAACAAAGTAAAAAATCAAAATCATGGCATCTTTCCCGTGACAAACAGCTAATACGAAAGCCACTTTCATTTTGTTGGTTGACTTAATGCTAATGTTCGAAATTTCAGCGTTTCATACATTGTTTGATTTCCTAATTTGTGATGATATTTTCGTATTCACTATTATCAAGTGTTAACCCTCTCAATAGAACGTATCTGTTACAATGGACTGTCTCTGTAAACATTGCTCCTAAAGTAATAAGTTAGGAAACACTGAAGTCCTTAAAATTGTCAAAATGCCAGTTCGAGGCCCGCAATGTCATCGAAACCATAAAGACACCTGTCTCATTATAGACTCATGCTGTTCATGGCCTCACCGATGCTTAGACTGATTTTAAACCTCATACTACTATATAGCTAGCACTGCTAACGAAAAACTTAAGAAACACTACACTATTAGACTGAACCAACTTAGTGCAAACTGTTTTTACTTTTGGATCCAAGTTCAGTGCATATTCCCCTCCATTTCGTTGAAAGAACCCAACCACTTTTATCAAAATCAAAGTGTGACTGTCAAATAAAGCACTTTAACGGACACACTTGGTGAAGAATGAATTTAATTAATTTGTCGAATCCAATGACAATGTGTTTCTTCGTTCATACTGACGAAATCATATTTAAAATACATTTAAACTGATTTTTGTAGGCTAGTTTTATAATTTATTTCTATTTTTACAGGGAAATGTTAAACTGAAATTCTAAAGCGATATAAAAATCGAATAATCAATAACATTTCGGAATAAAGTTTCATGCATTGAAGTGAGATATACACGCTTTTGTTTTGTAAGAACAACTTTATAAGAACAATGAGGCTCAAATTGCCCAAAATTTAAGAACAATTTAAGAACAAGCTCATGCCGAGGTTAGAAACAAAAATCGATCTGTATGTTTTGAAATGAAATACTAAAATTCACGACTAAATAAGCAATAAGACACAATCGTTTTCCCTCTAAACTGGACTCTATCGAGTAAAATAGATGCTAACAACATATACCTGCAGTGCTGTTGACATGGCTCGAATTTCGGTTATGATTTATATGGTTAGGTTTTGGATCCTTTGGGGGCTTATTTCGTAGTTTTGTCGTTCAGTCTTAAAAATAAGAACAACTTAAGAACAATTTAGGCTGAAGTTGCCTCAAAAATTTAGAACAATGAGGCTCGGCCAAATTATCTGGTTCTTATAAAAAAGAGCGTGTACTTCCCTTTCTTTTGTTCTAGCTTTCACAGCTCATTGATATGTAAACATAACTTACTTGTTTTGATCTTGCACATTTGTTGATATTTCTCGACTTCAAATATCAAATGATCGCTGCTTAATCCATACAACAAGGATGTGCTTACAAAACAGAGAGATTTGTCCATTTCTGTAGCAAAACGATTGTACGATTTACCTTGAGAATTCCTTGGTAGTGCTTCATCAATGTGTGCACGTGACCAACGGCGAGCCACTCTGGTAGAAACGTTTGGCGTCGTTCAGCAAAGCGACGATCGGAACTGTTAAAGCCGGCCCCAGCTCCCTCCTGATCATCAGTTTCCATCGGCCAGAGCGATGGATCGTGAAGATGGGTAGAAAGTCTCCCGTTCGGGTCCAGAGTAAATTCGTCACACAACAGGTAACGGAAAATGAAACGCCGTAATGCTGTTACTACAGCTGTTAGTTCAGTCTCCTCTCCAGGAGTGGAACACTTTGTAGCCTGGGTCAGAAACAACAATAAAATATATTTAACCCTAGAATGCATAAGGAATAGGGTTAGGGATGACTCTCCTACAGTTTGTTTTTACTTTTCTCGAAGAGTATATCTTTTCTTCACAAATCTGTTCTTTGATCTGAAACACATTTTCTGAAGTTGTTTCCAAAATGGTTGCCTGTTCAATTTTCAGTTCTAAAACAATTAGCAATCTTGAAAGATTTTTAAAAACGTGGTAAATTTTCCTTACCGAACAAGCTCATGAATTTATCTCGCTAAAACTATAATTTATATGCCTCTCTATTACTTTAAATAACATATAGCAATTTATGATATGATTATGAACAATATTTCAAATTAAAAACTTTGCGGAAGTCACGATTTTGGTGAAGGTAACGTGACTGTTTAGGTTGAAGTAACCATGGAAACCAATTAAGAAGCACGTAACTATGGCAACATATTTAACATAATTCAGACCAAGTTCCAGAGCAAAGCCCCCAGCAGTTTTAGTACTGACCGTCTTTGCTTCTTCCGGAAGTGGTCTGCGGTATTCGTCTCCAACTGTGTCAGCAGCAGACTCTGCCAAGAGATCTTCCAGTTCCTGGTACATTGCTACGACATGACGGAGCTGGAATTCGTTGGTCGGTTCTGGGAGCAATGCCTTTGGAAATGGCCGCCTGTGGTAAGACAAATAATACTCTTTAACGCTAAACAACTATCTACAGAATTTAGAGGCCCTTTGCCCTACGGTCAAGATAACACTAGATATTAGATAGACGCGGCCTGGAGGTTGCATCAACGTGGGCATTGAATAGAATGCGTTTATAAGGTTTAGAGTTAGTTATTGTTCGAAACTAGTATAACAGCGCATTTTCCTCTTTCTCACATGTTACACCTTCACTTTGTACAAGTTTCAAATAGAAACGATTGGAGATAGACAGGCTCTGTCAGTTAACCAAATTCCAAACGGCAACCAAATGATTCACTCGATTGTAAACATGCCAAACTTGTACAATGCGATTTCAGTTAGTTAACATGATTAATTTGTCCTTCCCTTCCTATCCTCTCCCGCGCTGCACATTGAAATCGGGTGGATGAGATCATGAAAATATCTAAATACATTCTTCTATTTTAATAAATAAAGATGTTACCTGTCAGTGTAGTTAATAAGCGGCATTGCAGGGTCAACTTGATCAGGGCGAGACGTGTTTAACAGACAAACAGCAATTTCAAGGTGTTCCAACAAATCCTGTACATTTTTCAAGCTACGCTCTTTCAGGCGACACAGCCCATTCGTTAACTCTTTAGTGAGCGGCTCTTGTTTCACGCACGCTCCAACCTTGTTCAACACATTGGCACATGTGTGGAACAGCTCTTTAGAGAATGCAAACTCGCGTAGGTCTTCAGTGGTTGAGAAGTATACCTTGCCCAGCAGAAAACGTTCTGCCAATTCCTTTTCAATCTTTTCGAAATCGTAATAGATATCCTGTTGAAAGATCAATCATTTCAATTAATCGATTCATCCATCTATCCGTCTTTCCGTCAATCAATCAATCAATCAATCAATCAATCAATCAATGAATCAATCAACCAATCAATCAATCAATCAATCTATATATCTATCTATCAGTCACTCTGTCAGTTTATCAATAAATCCATTAATTAATCAATCAATCACCCAATCAATTAATCAATCAAAACAATAACAGTAAACCTGGCGATATCATTTCGTATATACCGAGAGGTCTTATAATAGCAGTTGAAAATGGAAACAAAATAATATCAATTATCAAGCTAGCTTCTGTAACTCGGTAAGTACAACACAAAATGTTATCCGAACTTGGTTACATGTAGATTGTAGCCCACTAAATAATCACTGAAGTATTTATTTAGTAATATTTTAGCTTTTGGTAGTTGTGGCCTTTTCAAAGTTGGGAATCATTTGTTCCTATCCTCCAAGATAGATCATTAGGGTACAGTTCCTCTAAAGCTTATTTTCGCTAATTCAAGATTTATCCTCATTGTAGATTAGAGTTTTTGACCTCAGGCTAAGCACTTTATGATTTAAGAAGCTTTGTTCAAACATCTACCAGTGATCCGAATCAGTCTTTGAGGAACTAAAACCAACTGTGAGTTAAATTATGATTCTGGATTAGTACAAATCGGTTTTAGAGGAACCAGGTCTTAAACGAAATGAAAAAGAAGGATATATTTTGAGAGCTAAGACAAAAAGTTATGTTTGATAAGAGTAGATAATAGTAGATATCTAGTACCAGATATATTTGATGGGTATTTTCTCCCGATTACCCATAGATACAACACTCGTTCTAAAACAGATAATAATGTAAAACTTCCAAAACCAAAATTTAACTATAGCAAATTTAACATAAAATATACTTCTGCAAAAGTTTGGAATGACATCCCCCTACATTTAAAGAATAGCATATCCATTCCTGTTTTTAAGAAAGAATTAAAAAACTTCCTGTTGTCTTCGTAGCAGCTGGAGCACTCCAACCCTTACACAAGTTGAAATACCCAAGCACTACCTATCTCTATATATTCTATCAATTTGTCAATTGTAGCTAAAACATTCCATCAGTTATTTGTGTTTCTAACATCGCATCCGCTTGTCACTTTGATCTTCAATTTATTTAATATATTTTCTTTTGCTAGGGTGAAGGAATCTCGTATTAACCCCTCTGGGATGTTAATCCCTACACCCTCCACTTTTTTCTTATCTTACTGTAATCTCTATATGTATCTATCTGTGGAAATAAAAACTATTGACTGTTGTAGCCCCTGGTGTCCACTGTTATTCAGTGTGAATACCTTTCCGCGGCCGTAGTCAGTGTCATGGTGGGCGTGGAACAGGATGTCGTCTGTCCACTGGTAACTGATCACTTCCTTCTCTTTGACGTCCTGCAGGCGTATCACGGCCAGGCTACTCAGCTCGTCACTTCTCTTCAGGAAATCCAGAGCGGCGCAGTCACACTTGGCTGCTGCTAGTGCCAGGACTTTTTCTAGGAACTCATTCTGTATCCGCTGAAGCATCTTGAATAAGTTTTTCAACGTATCAAGATTTGATATGTTAGTACTGAAGCAATATAATGCGGTAATGAAAATAGATATGTTAAATGAAAAAATCAAATTTAGCCAAATGGACGGCGTATTACTGTAGTTCAAACCGACAATAGCTGTTTTATGCACGATTGTACATAGAAATAGAGTAATTCAAATATTATAAAACTACATTAGAAAGTAAACATTTCCAGAAAATGCTCTAGAGTGGAATATTTTGTTAATAAATCTCTTCGGGAGATTGGTAGATGTCAGAAAATTGACAATGACCAAGAAGCGACGCTGGAATATCCTGAAAGTGCAGCTGTGATATTTGCGATAAACGGAAACTAAAAACATTAAAATAGACAACATATCTAAGTGCTAATATCTTGTACAGCTATCCTATGATAATCAGTTGTTCTTCACAAATGGATTGACTGGATTTGTAACGAAGAAACTGAATTAGTTTGAGTTGAAGCTGTTCCTTTAAACTACTAACTGTAACATCTCCACAGCTTAAATTTAAGTTATAAGTTAAAAGGCTCAAAGTTTGCTGAAAAAAACCAAACTTGTTCGACTTGTCAGTCACTTCAGCGTATGAAACAGTCCACAACAATTAAGAAGTTTAATAGAACTGAAGTTATTCCCGTAAGGAACAACTGGGTTATGTAGCAATGCAATTGCACTGTACGGGCACTCATACATAATTGATACTTTTACTTAAGTATATTAACGTCAGGAATGAAGGAAATTCTACGCTAATAGATATTTTCACTCGGATTGAATCGGTTTCTAAACATCGTAATTAAATGAATGTGTGATACAGCCTCTAAAATATTTTAAATCAGATATTTGTGAGACCATTAATTTTAATTATGATATGTTTGTTCATACCTGAAGTGCTTTGTACAGATAACGCCCATTCCCTTTCTTGTCGACTAGACAGAATGACACAGGTGATATCTCGGTAATGGACGGGACCCTCTGATTTCCACGAAGTTCTTGTTCCAGGAGATGTCTAACCTCGTTCCACGATTCCTTGAACTCTGTAAACGCTTCTGCGCGACGTTCCCGCCTAACATCCAGGTCAGCCTCTGTCAGGTCATCACCATGAATAACTTCTCCTATTTTGATGTCAGCATTCTTGCGACTGAGACGGTACGAATGTGTGGATTCTAGCATTCTCGTCCAGTTTAGAAGAGAGTGCAGGTGACGGATGTACGGCAGCGTCTTGTCATAACCAAGGAATAACCCCAAGAGGGGATGTTGCTGCTTCTGATCGGCCGTGGCAAGGTAATAGTGCCGCTGAAGATCTTCTAGTGATCTTGGTTTGGGTGTTCGAAACAAGCAGCGAAGGTGTAAGTTACGTTGCTGTGTATCGATGTCAATGTCGGCAAAGTTGGTTTCGTCTATTTGATCTTCAATGGATGATTTGTAAGACTTTCGAACTGTATTCTCGTTGCAAGACACTTTCTCTGTGTCGGCTACGTTCCTCAATACACTTTCCACTTTATCTGAAAATGCCTTCTCCCAGCTTCTGCGAGACTGTTCACTAAGAGAGGCGCCTTCACTCATTCTCTTAGTGATCAGGTCTGATGATTCATCAATGACACGATGTAACAGGAGGATCATTTGCTCTTCTGTCTGATTCAGTATGTGACACAAGACATCCAGGTCGGCAGCGATGTGCTGGAAGCATACTTGCGAGGCATCGTAGTCTGTCTGGCTCGTGGAAATAAACTGCGCCAGCTGCGTGGCATTGACCATTCCCAGAGCGATCCCTGCATACAGAGCCGAGTGGACTAAGAGGTGCAAGACTCTGAAGCCGACAGGGGACATCTCACGGACATAGAAATACTTATTATGCAATTTCTTCTGATCGAAGGGTACGTAACCTCTTCTAGCAACTTGCACTTCTGACATGTCTCTGCACGGTAGAGGAACACATTTCGTCTTACATCGGGGGCAATAACAATCTTGAGAGACCGTGGCGTAGAAGGTTCCGCACGAACAATAAAATTGTGGAGCTGTTTCAAGAATCTCTTTGCCAAAGTAATGTAAACTGCTGATTCTAGTTCCTCTGGGTGTATCGGGAACTCCTAGAATGAATGCTGTTGCAGATTGCATGGGTTTCATTAAGAATGCAATGAATGGTCGGTCGACGCTCTGCGTACTGCTGCACTCAGACGTCAATATAACTGTCAGGTGTACAATCAAGGCAGCTCTCTGCACTTCTTTGACTTGCGATTCCTGAGAAATCGTTAGACCAGGTGCTCTGAAATCTTGCAGACCAGTAAGACACGCAACAAGTCTGGTAAACGGTATTGGTAAGTTTGGCAACTCTTTCATTATAACTTCGGCGGCTTTATCTTCTGTGTCACGGAGATTTCTAACTGATCTCGTGAGGTAGAAATTCTTCATTGTCATGGCAGCAAACTCTTTCTTGCTCCTGGATGAGTTGTTTAGAGAATCGCAGACTTTCTTGATCTCCTTATTGTCATTCAAGTAGAGCAGTTTAAGTAAAGCGTTGTTGGCTTCACAATTTGGGGCGTACTGATGTAATGGAAAATAATCCAACTTGCTTTGGGAGCTGTCCTCTTTCCATGGAATCGCCATCAATACAGGCATCTTCTTAGCGTTTTGACAGAGCTTCCTCAAATCGAACATGGCAAATAGATTCCTTAATTCCTTTAGAAGGAATAGGGCACAGGCTTGCTTGCGGGGATTTTTGGTGTGGTCTGGACTGGGGGTTTCCAAGAATGCGTTAATGTCACTCAACAGCATAGTTAGGTCTCCATCTCTTCGCAGACACATAGGATTCTTCTGGATGATATGTGCAACTGACTTGAAGAAGCCACGTAGGAAAGCGACAGCAGTAATGAGCCTTAGAACACCTCCTTCATTGCTAACATCACTGATAACATTCATAGCCGTGTGCATCTGCTCTATTACTGGATCATCCGATTTGGTGGCAGCGGCCGGATCTATGCCTTGAAAGGCAACATGGCTGATAATATCACAGCACATAACTGCGAAGTTGCAGTCTAACGGCAGTGAATTCTCTTCTTGGATCATGGCTTGCAGCGCATTATCCAATGCTTTCAGATCTGGATCAGCATTCAATAATGCTGGGTGTTGAAGGATGGAAGCAAAGGCTTTGCGTTCCTGTGCAAGAATAATGCGATGTAATACTGGGCTGGCAAACTTCAGTAGGTCCTTGTCTGTGATAGAACACAGCTGTGTTAAGATACTACTCAACAAGGGAGTATCAGGATTGGCGTTGATGCATCGAAGAAAGAAGTTAATCAGGAATGTTTGGATTCCCCGACTGTCTGTTCCCTTGTCTTTCTGTCCCTCAATTAGATCACAGATATTCTCAAAGACTTCTTGCGATTCAAGGTGTCCATCATTATTTGCCATCTTCAACAGTGCTCCAAGGAAATACAACGAGAATGGATCAAGTTTCCCTGGTAACGACACAAAGCTAGCGAAGTCTTCACATACTCTAAGATAGTGAAATACAGCCTGCTCTTCAAGATTTGATTTCTTTACTGCTGCAATGAATGTGTTTGTTGTTCTTTGCCATCCCTCCGGACCTCCACATTTCAATATTACTTGCTTTGTTGGAAACAACTGTAGGCAATATTCTTCCACAAGCAACAATACAAATCTTTGCTCTGGTAGGCTTGTATCGGCTTTTGCCTCTGCTCCATCTGCTCCTTCCTCGTCTTCACTGTGGACTGCGGGAAGACTTTTCATGGCTTTCGTGTGCTGTCCATCACTTTCATTGGCACGATAATCTTCAGCTTGCTCTTCATCTTCATCTCCACTGTCATCATCACCACTACTGTCAGTGTCATCAATATCACTGTCAGTGGTACTATCATCATCATCATCATCATCATCATCGTCATCATCATCTTCTTCTTCATCCTCATCCTCATCGCCATCTTCTGCCTCACTTTCTACGTCATGTTTATCATTATCTTCTTCCGAGTGAAGAGGGGAACTGCCACGCCCACTCTGCTTATCTTGTCTGCATTTCATGTTGAAGCTTTTCACATAAGGACCAGTCAGACTCTGTAGATCCAACTCGACCAAATCAGCAGTGGATGCCACAACTTGAAGGACTCCCATAAGATATGATTCGTGTTGCCACAAAACAAAGTGCAACTGTATTAGAGTTAGAGCAATGTCTCCGTGTGTCTGCAGTGTCATGTGCTCAGCGCATGCGGCTTTCCAAAGCATGACTCTGACTTCACGAGGGAGTTTTATTGAGAATTCCGCAGACTTTGAATCCAAGACATCCTCTATGTACAGCATAAGGTTCTCTTTCAGCAGTTCATTCTGTATCATGTGAGGTACCTTGGTCTTGATAGTAGATGAAAAACTTTCCATTGTGGTGTTGACACAAGGCTTTTCCTCTTTGTTTAAATTTCCACCTTCTAACTCCAATCGCCTAACCTCTGCATTGAAACTGTCTCTGGTGCTGTCAATCTTTCTGCAGAACGTAGCTGAAAATGGATACTGCAGACTGGAACTAGGCTGAGTAACAATGTAGGATTCTGCGCCCTGGGGGTCTGGAATCTCATCGATGCTGAAAATCTGCTTATCGTAAAGTAGTTCAGCCCAAGTGCTTCTCAGGGTGCCGTCCATCTGCTCCTCGTCATGCTCGATTGCTTGCAGGAAGCTCTTCCATGAGAGACTGTTCTCAATCGAGTAGACAACCTTGGCACAAAGGCATTTAGTTTAGACACGTTAGTCATTCCAGTATGCAAAAGGGAGAAGAAAAAGGAACGAAGAAAGGGAATAAGTAAGGGAGGAGATTGGAGGTGGAAAGAAGGAAAAGAGGCAGTGGATAGGTTTTAAGACATGAAGAAAGGCGAGTAGTATGGAAGAACCCCTATTCCTCACCAGGGGAAAAGAAACTATAACATAATGCCAATATCAGTCGGGTACTAATAATGTTTAAATTCTATTAGTACCAGTCTGTTTGAACATATTTTTTTTGTATCAAAGTATATTCTTCGGTGTGTGTGCCAGTGCTCGGACGTTTAGAAGCTGGAGCTAAAATATTCTAGAAGAGCTTAAAGGAATCTTGAAGTGAAAAACACTTTGCTGGCAAAACGAAAGAACTTGTTCCATTGAATTACTTTGTGACGTTTTGGGGGTGAGTTGCCGTTTCAAGGCCCAGGCCATGGGCGGTCGTACCGTGTACCTACCAAAACAAACAAGATGGTGAGGGGACTGGGAACGGCAACTCAATGACGTCAGGAATCCAAGATGGCGGGCCCATGAGTGTCGAACGGCAAAAATAGGAAAAAGGTTTCGCTCCGTTCTCGTTTGGGTGATGGTTTTGGACCCCAAAAACTTCACAAAGTAAGTCAGTGGAACAAGTTCTTTCATTTTGCCAGCGAAGTGTTTTTCACTTCAGGATTCCTTTAAACATCTTACTCATATGTAAAGAAGAATATAGTTATATCAAGGTATTGTAATAAGTGCCTTTGTTCAGACGATAATTCCTTGCTTCCTTTATGGCATAGTTTATCCTAGATTTATTATTGACAGTTACTCGTTGTAAGTATATAATCGAGTTCCAGCCTTAATATTCGATGGAATTGGCACCTTAAAAAGCGACTAAAGATTACCAGATTACTAGTCTAGAATTATAAATCCTATCACAAGAATAAAGCAGGTCATGAGACAGAAATTGGCTCGAAATCACAAAACAGAAATTAAGAACGGGTATAAATAGATAACAGTGATTACGATCTGATCACAAAGAACATAATGTTGCCAATTGTATCCCTCGAACATGATAAATAAACGGCATTATTACATTTATTTGGCCTCTCAGGCACATTAAGGCATGGCTCCAAAATGGAGCTAAATGAACTCACAAATGTTAAGGGGGGTGGTCTATCTCAGTTATTATGAAATATATCAGTCCAACATTTTCACAACTTATTTGATTGATTAGACTGAGTCAA
>JAOBYG010079547.1:0-11536 GCA_025403545.1 Epizoanthus stellaris
CTTTTGTTACAAATTTTCTTAGAAATAAATTGCAGTCAACTTTGCTCTCCTTCTACATTCGTGCAAGGCCCCATTATTGTTTTAAGTTTAGGCCGTGTGACGTCATGTATGACGTCATCAACAGAAAAAATTATCTCGAATAAATTTAAAATATCACGTTAGTTCTCCTCGTGGTGACAGTTGGTCGCTGGAAATCTTTCTTCATTATTATAATTCCCTTAGTAACAGCCGATTTCTTGACATCGCAGGTCCCTTAATTACCAGAAATTGACTAAACACATTTCGACGATGTATAGTAAAAGATCTTTATTTGACAAACGCAGAACTGAACGACTTACAAGTAAGTGCATGCATGTGTTAAAAAGGGATTTCCCGGAAAAACTAAAGGAGAAAAAGGGTTAGAAAAGTGCACAGTCTGTACGTAACAGTTGCAAATGTCCCTTTTTCGAAAATTGAGGGTTAAACTTCTGTAGGGGATGCTTTATTTTCACGTGCAGTTGGTAATATGTTGCTTGTTGTTGTAGTGCGATAAAATAGATTTATCAAAAAGCCTAACATCAATTTGATCTCTTGCACTCACAGCCGGTGAAAGTAATTCAGACGAAGACGAAGAAACAACCATCCAAAGTTTGGAGAAAAATTTAGCAAATGCTGAAAGTGCGGCACGGGAAAAACAAGAGCAGCTAGACCTAAAAAACAGAGAAATGGCTGCACTGAAAGAAGAAGTTGAGGGAATTCTGGTTCGAGTGGAAAAGAAAGACGAAACGATGCGGAAGATGCTACAGAAGTTGAGAGAACAGAGAGATTACATTAAGCAATTGACAGAAACAGTGGCAGACTTGCAACGATGTGAAGGTATTACAGCGTATAAAGCCTGCGTTTTCACTTGTGACGCAAAAACTGGATAATCGCAAGATTATTTCACCTTGATAACAGTCCAAATGGAAACATAAGCAAATTTTGCAAGGATTGCTATTTCTTGTGCTTTCACTGTGTTCTGTTTAAAAAGGAACGCAAGAGACGAAAGCCAAGTTTTCCTAGAACATAATTCTAGCCCCATTGAACTTGTATCGCAGAGTAATCGGAAACGACACTAACAAATGACTTTTAGTCCTGACAAATATAGATGACGAAGAAGATGAATATGACTCCGACGAGTCTATGAAAAGTGAAAACTAGATTCGGTAAACTTAATTACAGTAGGATACGATTGCAATTGTTTAGAGAAGTTCTGACCCTTGTTTTCACCTTAGATAATTTATAATAGCGCTACAAACTCAGAAGTCTATGGTGGCCTAGGAGTGCCATAGTGAAAGTCCATACTTTTACCACATAATTTTGATGATATAATTTTATTTTAAGTTTGATTTCATTTTTTTAGTTTCATTCAGGAGGGCACTTACAGATTCGCTGTATGTTCAGACAACCTTAATGGTCCGCCAAAGCAATGACAAACGTTCTAACAAGTATCTAAAATTTTGGCCGAACACTCTAAATAGATTACACTAGCTTGTTTCATGTTTTTTCTGAACAAACTCTGAACGCAAAACTGACTGACTGATAGTGATACGGGAGACCAGATTTTCATTTGCATGCCGAGTAATGACATTTTTTTTTCCAATTTCTTATTAACTAACAATTTCTATTTTTTTCAGTTTTTAATATAAGTCATAGAAGTTTATCATAAGCCGTTGAGTTTTCAGCTAAATGAGAAAAATTGATTTCGTTCAGTCATTGCTCGATCATGCAATTTAAATAAGGGAAAAAAACAAAGAGCGACTTTTCACATTATTCCATCAGTCTTAACAAGTACATCTGGAATCAATCACCATTTTTGCTCTATGCAAATGTTACCTGCCGAAAATGTCAAAACTGAATGACACCCAGATGCAGCAGCAACCGCCTGCTGATATCCAACTTAGGTCTAGTCAACCACATGCAGAGTGGCCTGAGAAACCAAGATCCAAGTAAGATACCGAGCGAAATGCAAGTGGAAATGAAACCGGGAGAAGGAGTGGCTTGTGATGTATGAAGAGCAGGCCCATCCAGTACGAAGGCCGAGGTCATATTAAATTCGAAGGCGGCGATACAGTAAGTATATATCGTCAAAATCAAAATGCAATTGTAAATTCACATTGCTAATGGATGCGGTATAATTTTAAAAAGACTTAAAATCTATCCACAAATTACTTCTTATCTATATTTTTCTCGTTGATCACCTACCATGACTCCAGCTGAAATGGAATTCATAGTCCGCCACCTATTGCCAAGTGCTGCTGCACAGGGTCCAAACCTTCCTCTGGGAATCTGCCGGTGAACTAAGGTAAATATTTAGAGTACTTTATACACCACAGTACCGACATTTGATATAAAGAGCATTGTCCCTCTCTTTTCCCTTCGGTTTCTCGTCAGACTAAAGCGAAGTTTAGTGAAGTTGTCGGGGTAATGCAAACTTCCATGAGTGAGGCGCACAAGGTGGGAAACGAAAAACATTAATTTGTTCTTCTTAACTTTTCTCTAGCTCGCCCTCATCGCACGTGTATGTTGCGCCTCTGTTTCCGAAGAGATATGCATGCACATTACAAGTATTCAAATCATCTATTTTAAAAGTGAACATTACTGTCAGCCGTCCCTTTCTGTTTGACTTTGGTGTAACCATGAGGTTTGTAATACTCACTCATTTTTCGCTGGTTGTTGGTCTGCGGAAAAGAAGATGGAAGAGATGGCTCACAGTCTGTATCCTGTACTAGTTGTTTGTAATTTATACAAAGATTTATTTTCTTTCATTCACAGGCAATCAATCTGCTTTCAGCTTCGTGAGGATAGAGGGTACACTGCATCATAACTATATTTGAAGACTTGTTTATTAATTATCTTTGAATTATATTTTCCAAATAGGCAGTGCGTTCAGTTGTTTGATGAGATCTGCAATCTGCCGGTGGCATTTTTAAAATTAACAATTGTTTTTTATAAACAGGCCACTTCATGTTGAGTAAATACTAGCAATTAGAGAAACAGTTGATGAAGACTGAGTGACTGGCATCTCGAAAGGTAATGACAAAGGGCTGTCAATATCATAATTACACAGGTCCAAGTGTGAAGTTGCCAAAAATAAAATCATTAGACAACATCAGTCATCAAGTTCGCATAAATTCCTTTCAAAGAACAATTTGGTCAGAAACAAGCAGACTTTCTGAATCTGTTTGCTGCGTGCGAGTATTATAATAGAACAGTTTGTAAACAACGGCAATAGACTTCTAAAACTAAACTGGTGGCAGTGATAAAAAAATGTCTAAACACTCCAGTAATAGATACCTTATGTGAAATAACGGTAATTAGGGCAAAAATGGTTGTGAATAGAAGGCTAATTGAATATGAATATGAATATGATTAAGCGTATTCTTTATCAACAACTAGTTTGAGATGATAAATATAATCGTGGGTTCTTTTCGACTGTTTGTCTTCAATAGAAACAACTGCATAATTCTAGAAATTTAGTGTGTGTGTATGCTCATCGAGGTAAGGGAAGGGGAAAAAGAAACACAAATCAAGCTAGATACGCATATGCAAATGTTTGCCAAGCTAAGCACTCGCATATGCGTGTGTACCAAACCAGCTTGGGTTATAGACTGAGTTAGGTTAGCTGTTATCGACTGCAATGGTATTGAAATGGCAGACGGGTTCCCGCAGTGGTTAGTTTGCAAGAGGTGCCGCAAAGTGATGCAATGAGATTTACCTAGACAGCGAGGCAACTCTGAACTCTTCAGAGGACGACATTTACTTGGCTCTGATATCCCTGGAGCGGATGTCGGTGCAGTATGTTCGAGCCACAGAGATAATAGAGACTGCGTCATTTATGTGAACTTCAGTCTGCATGGACTGGACTCGTTTTGCATTACGGTAACGGAACTGTAGTTGAGTTCATTTTGAAAAGTGTTCTTTCGCGCTGTGCGAGGGATTCGTTGGTTGACTTGTGCAGTTCTTTACCGCATGGGCAGATGTCACATCAGGGTATTGTTTTAATTAATTGTTCTATATCAGTATCAAGTGAAAGTTTTTGACAGATTGTTCTGAACTGTGTAGCAGACTGTTGGTTGAGTTTACTTCAGTTGTTGATGTTCTGACAGAACATTTTTCCCCCGCCCTTATTTATTTTTCATCGGAGCCTATTACAGCTTAATTTGATTAAGAGCCCCATACATTTTCTTAAAATAAGGCAGGGAGAATTTGGAAATTCATCTTACCTAGAGCAAACTTGTTACCAGGGCCCTTTCACTTTCCAGTCTCCTGGGCAAAGTACCCTGGAATGGGCACCCTCTGTCAAACGTGAGAAAATGAGGGTGGTTGAATCGTTGAGATTTGGTTGATATAGATTCTGTTCCAATGAGCAGGACAGATCCAGTGCAGAATAAAATTTGCGATGCATGCCAGTTTATCTACTTATTTATCCTGCAATTAAATTTAAATGTTTTAATTTGAGTTGGTCAAAGCTAACACGTACCCAGTTCTCAGCTGCGACAAATCAGGGATTCAGAGTTCGCTGTTAAACCGATTGTTTGGGTTAGTTCATTTGCCACCCAGGATTTTTTCACTTTTCTTTGTTAATTAATTCATTATATGGATAACAAAATAAGATTCATCACATGTTTAGAAGATCACTGGTCTTCTTAACAGTCGAGATTCTTAAGTAATTGGTTTGATAGCTGTAAATAAGAAGAAAAATTTGTTTAGCACTAGCATAAATTCAAGCAAAATGAGCAGTAACAAATTATCTGGACATACAAAATGGCTGCTCAGTATCAAATTTCATCCTGGATCCAGGAATTATCACATTTTCAATTACTGCGGTAAATGAAAGTAGGGTAAAATGTTACTTTCAGTTCCAAAATATTGCTTTTCCTAAAGATATTGTAACTAAAAAATAATAAAATTCCATATTTCACTCATAACACTATCAACCAAAAAGCTGAAATTTACCTAGAACATGTCTACCTTAAAACTTCTTGCCACTGATTCCTTGTGATTCCATATCTGGTAGCACAGCACTTCGTAACAGCTCGCATAAGCTACTTAAAAAATATACACTGGCTGCAAGTACAGGTCACAGCAGCAAAATTCCAAAGGCAACTTTACTGATTTGCAATTCGTACTTTACCTGCCCTATTGCATTCTGGGTAAAATGACTGTGACCCAAACAGGGAGCCCCCCTTAATCAGTTTCACAGTATATATATTGTTTATAACACTCAGACCAATTTTAATTGTCCACCACTCTTGCCGCAGTTGCTTATAAACAGATTGCTTTCTCATAACTTCAAATATTTATTTGAAGAAAGGTTATAGAGTACACTTTGAGAAAACCTATTATTTTGATTATAGGGGTGGTTTTCTCATGTAAATGTTATTTTATATGTCATTTTTATAGAGTCAGTGATATAATATCAAGTTCTGAGTTAGACACAAATTGATATTGTGGCTGTGAAACTGTGTTCAGACACCTTATACCCAGCTCGTTATAACACATTACTACTACTCTGAACACACAAGAGCATTGTCTCAAACATAAGAATGTTTTTCCAACACTGAAGATTACTCTGCGAGTGAAAACGAGTTTACATTCCTACTTTTTCTAGTCTATCTATATAAAAATGTTAACAACAAATAAAGACAAGTGATCCCGCCAATTATCGCTATATTAATAAGACAGTTCTCGCAATGAATGTCAAAATTGATAATATCGAAAAATCCTTGCAGACAATATTAAAAAGGGTCGATCGTGCCTTCAGTCAAAAGAAAATTGTTCAAGACAAAAAGGGAGAAAATTAATATGGATACAAGTAGTGCCGGCAATAGTGTTGTATTCCTTAGTAGTGGCAGTGAGGGCAGTCCAGTGAGAAGGTCACTGCATTTGGCAAAACAACCTGACAAATTGCCAGTGAATGTTAATAGGCATTCTAGCAAGATAACATATAAAGCTTACAGTCCTAAAAGCAATGCGGCAAGCGTTCTATCAGCATTCTGTGCCACGGCACAAGCATTTGCAAAAAAATTGCCTTTAAAAAACTAGAACGAGAGTAAGTTAGGTAAGATTACTCTTTACAATACTTCTGGATAGAAAAGGTTAAAACAATCCCGGTAGCATTTTTGGAAAGTATTTAGGCAAGCATTTATCGAAAAAATGTAGAAATAGCGAAACTCATTTGGTGAAACTGCATGACAACCAAATAAAAAAGAACAAGGAACTCAAAAACGAGGAAAAGGATATGTAAAAGAAGCAAACTATATTTTATGAGAACGTCCAAGTTGGGACTCAGTTGAAGCTGGTCAAAAATAGTTATGTTCTGCAAAGATAATATATATTAACAACAAAGCATTACATAGTTTAGAAGGAGCCTGATTTGTTGGATGTTTCTCTCTTTTCAAAACACTAGTGGCATGATGGAAAATAATATCCGTGACCACATGTTAGCCTTGAGTTAGCTCTTAGCATGTTCTTCAAACCGCAGCATTTCACATGAACGAATTTATGTTCCATATTGACGACCCTACAAATGTCACCAAATGCAGATCCGTGAAGCCAGAGCCCTGCGAGTGCCAGAACAGGCAGAATCTGGATAAAAGTAAATACACCCGATGGTGCCCATGTACGTATATGTAGACATGGATCTCATTATCAGGTATGTGTCAGTTGACTGATTTATTAACAATAAATACTTTGCTGTTAGTAACACTACATCACAAAAATTGGTATATGACAATTCTAAAGCGGTACAGTTAAATATTGTCAACAATTCCAACACATATTATGGCCAAAACGACAATGTGATGTTGCTCATATGCAGGATAATAGCTTCTGAACTGGTAGATAAATGATTCTCCAAATACTTTGGTAAGAGATTAAGTAAAGTTGAAAAGTTTACGATTTTTCTCTTTGCTTAAGCACGGCTACTTTGACATTATTTTAATTCTGAGAAGTTATTTTAATTTTAATTGTTTTAATTTAAATGTATTTATACAGGAATTATATGACTGGCTAGGAAGCACAGAGTTTCACAACATAATACCATTGCATTTTGCTTTGTTAAGGGTGGATCGCAAGTACTGCCCTCCTAGTGACGAAATCAAACGTTCGCAAGTTTTAAAACTGGCTGAAAAAGATGAAGAGGAGTTGAAACAACTTGCAGAAGAAGTAAGTACACACTCAAAAGACGTATTTTGTACTTACAGGTTGTGACGAAATGTAACAAGAGAGCCATAAACAGACAAATTTCATTTGCTGAATCTGATGACCAAATATTTAAATGTAAATGTGGGGGAGGTCAGCCTTCCTGAAGAGTCCCGTGGAGATTCCAAGATTCCAAGCGCCGGAGGTAATAGGTTGTACATATAATATGTGAATGTAATACATATATAATTAGTTTAGAAACAAAAGTTTCACACCTCAACGTACATGAACGATTTATTCTGCCCAAATATACATGGAACATATGGCATCATTTTCTTTGAGGCTAAGTTGGCTTTTGGGCTGTTCTGATTTCGGTCTACAAAGATAACATTTTTGAGCAACAATTTCCCCAAGATCTTTCTTCCAATAATATCTGCAAAAATAAAAAAAAGCCAACAAGAAAACACAAAAGAAACAAGAAAAGCAAGAAGGGAAAAACAACAACTACATCCAGGAACAGCTAGATGGCACACGTGCCAAGGAAAGCATTCTCTCAAGTTTAATTATGCTACTAGGAGAGTTTTGGAGTGAGGGCCTTTCCGAATGAACCTGTCCTGCTGAAGATGTCAATGGATGTGAGGAAACGTCAATGACTGCATTGCATTAGATTTCCCAAAGTAACTAAAGAATTACACGGCAATTTCAAATAGTGTTACTTAGGAGATTGTTGATACCAGTGTAGATTATGACAATAGATACAGCGATGATGAAAGTTGAGATCAAGGTGAACTTGTATTAATTACAAATTACAAATTACATACCATAAAATACGAGTTAAAAGCCCCCCCCCCGGATATAAGCCCTTCTGGTTATAAACCCATCTGACTGCCAACATTTGCGCAAGCTATAGACCCTCCCCCACTGTTTTGAGTACGTTTTTTGATCTCTAGAACGGTTTCCAAATGTGTGACGCTCATCACTCATGCTTTCCTAGTGATTATTATCTGTGAGTTTGTCTTGCAAAACATTTCCAAAAACCCTTACAAACAAGCATAACCGAGAATTTATGGTATTGTAATAGGGACAGGGCTTCCAGTACGTTGGGGAGGGACTTAATAGCGAGGGAGGATTAATAGAGCAGGGGGGGACAGAGAGGCTTGTTCAGCCCATACATACATCTTACATGTACATGTATATCTCAAAATGCTAAGTATATACTGACTAGTTTACAGGATGCAGGATATCATGAGCTCAAAAAGGTGCCTGGCAGTGGTCTACCGTCTCTGACAAAGATAAAGAAAGAACGGAAAAAGCGAAACAACGAAATACCTACAGAGGATATCCCAGTGGTAAATATAATCAGTTGTTTGCCAATGAGAAGCAGCCAACCCTGGGACCGAGATTTGCTGGTGATGGTCGGAGGACCTCGAAGAAAGTTGGGATGGTGAAGGCAGTATTCTCAGTGATTGAGGGAAGGGAAAGCCAGATTTCCAATATAATGCATGTCTTTATAATGGTATGTCTAAGGAAACACTTTAATTCTGTCTTTCAAAAAGTTGAACCAAGTGGTAAAGGAGGAGAGAAGAAGAGAAAACGTGGACAGGAAAGCAACAAGGAGAAGTCAAGAGCACGGCGGGCCTCAGGAAAGAAGCAAAAAACGTGAAAGTGAAAAAAGTAATGAAAACATCATTAATTTTCAAATTTCAGAATGGTCTCTCAAGATTTGGTTGTATTGGCAACAGATTAATTAATTAGCATATGTTGGGCACACCAAATAATTATTCTATGATACATTTGGGAAAAGACACCAAATTTTGGCCATGTACTATGTTTGGCCATGTACATTATTGCCAGAATTATCTGGTATAAAAGGATGGAAGTTATGTAGGCATTTTGAGCCCATATGGCCAGTCTGAATACATGTAGGATGAAACTTGTTACTTATAAAAGTTGCTCTTTTCAAATAGACATGACCTTCAAGGCTATTATGGACCGGACAAAAATACCACTACTCCTTTTGGTTGGGACGACTCTGACTGCACCTCTCTCATGAGCAAGGTGGCGGTAACCTTGTTTAACCAAGTAAGATACATGTATTACAGTACTGTTGAAATATTACCATTTTGTAGACTATCCGAATGTAGCATTCTGGTATTGTATAAATTATAGCAGTTTATCATGATTATTATAATAGATTCACTGGAATTATTGAATGATTGCATCCATTTAACATAATATTATTTTAAAATTATTCCAACTGGCCAGAGTTTTGAGCAAAATCAAAACTTTTCCTAGGTCACAGGTGATATACTATACATTTTCTGAAAGATAAATAAAGTAATGTAGTTTCTATATTTTGTTATCAATGTCATTCTCTTGTTAAACAAAAAAACAAGACATTTTGTTGTAGAAGTTAACTCTGGCATGATCCATTAACATAAACGGGACCCTCTAAAGGGGGAGGGGGGTGGGGTCTAGTGTCATCTTGTTGCTATTTTTCAGATGTTGACTGTTTAGCAAAGATCAATGTCGCTGTCATTCATTTTTGAAAAAAGACAAAACTATGTTGCAAAAATATGTACACAGAAGGAGGGATACTAATTGTTGCTGTTGCTAATTAATGTGAAAGTATGTTGTCGCTGTTGCAGTTTTATTCGCGGTGTCTCTAATTCAAGATTAAATGCTTCAAACGTTTTCTGTGATTGTTTAAAGTTTTAGACCTTGCAAACTTTAATTACTGTTTATAGAAAATGTTTATGATATCAAACCTAGAAATTTAAAACAATTATAATAAATCTGCAGCACCTTATTTTGGTATTATGATAATTACTAAAAATGTGTTTGATTGCTTTTCAGGGTGGAATGGTCAGCTTCCATGGGAGGTCAGTCCCAAAAACATTTCCCATCATGACGACCAATATCGATGGAAAAAATCACAAGTAAGAAATTAAAATAAAAAATGTTACTTAATGGTGACATTAAAGTGTTTATGTACATACTGATAAAATTGAAAATTAAGGTATAGTCTTTAAAGTTTCCAGTTTGGGGTTGTTAAAATTGCCATCACGCAGAGACATAGTACATGTTGTGACACAGCATTTTAACTGACAGCTGAAGTATACATCAGTTTATGCATGTATTAACAGCTTGCTAGGAGGTCAACCTAGCTAACCTCCAGGACACTTTGGGATTTGTCCTGAAGGTATAAAATCAAATGTGGACAAAATCTCCAAGGCAAGGGGCGATAATTTTTGCCAAAATAATACTGTCTACCCACCGACACGTAATATCTAAGCTTTATCTAGGGAGTTACTCCCATTGTTTGGTGGATGGGGATGCTCATCGTATTTATTAGGGGTTGAAATTGCCGATCCTGTTTTTTCCCTATGTAGGCAAAATTACAATTTTCAAATCAAGATTATGTTATTTCTTAGGGGACAAAAAGAAATTTTAGTTAGAAGTTTTGCCATTACTGCCACGGCCTCGTGTAATAAATACATGTAGGTCTTTTTCAGGGTAGTACAGTGTCTATGTGATGCAATTTTCAGGGATTTTACAGCTTTTCTCTATATATCCACATTTTCACTACAAAGTGCTGCCCCAAGATAACATGAAGCTTTTGAAATTAATTGAAAATGTTGCTTACTCGAAAAACTCAAAAATGTGTATATTATACTTGTACGTGTATGATGTATGGGTGCGATAGACTTGATGATTGTGTTTTGTTCTGTTTGACATTTTCCTTTCTTCATCTGAATGTTTTAAACACTAACAAACATAAGCAAAGTTGACACTGATTTAATTGTAAATAATATGTCAAAATGCAACCTTTCAACTGGTCAGTGCTGATACATGCATAATTTACACTGTCCCATAAATTAAATATATATTACCTTGCAGTTCTCAACAACAACAACAGTTCATATAATAATATACTTTTAATATACTCATCTGAGAGGGGCAGTGAATCAAGCGCCGAGTTGGCTCATATCCAACAAGCGTGAGTGGAATAATTGTTTTATTAAATACCAATCACTGGTTTAAATAAAAGATCCTCATTATTTTCAATAAAACATTCAGTTCCTAATTCAACCGGAACTCAAAACGTTACTTCCGTCATTTTTCTGAAACAATAACAATCGTATGGCATTATGGTTTGTGAAGGCAAATTACAACAAAGTAGAGATACAAAAGTTTCCTATAAGTAGTTTGGTATGAGCAAGAAAGCGCCAAATTAACTGGCCCGCCAACAGTACCAATTCATATCACAAAACAACGAGGTTTTTCAATAGCTGTTCACCATACTTTTGCAGACGCAGATTAATATATATTCTGTGATAAATACCTTCAGTTGTTAAAGAAATACCAAGTC
>JAOBYG010079658.1:0-11536 GCA_025403545.1 Epizoanthus stellaris
ATTTATTACTTGGGGGATTCCCTCCAGAAGAGCACTAGTGCGCAGGCGCCCCTGAGCCGAAGATTGCGCACCATCTTGCACCATCTTTTGCGCTAGTAGCTGCTCAATGTTCGGCCTAACTTTTGGAACATTTGGAACGCTCTAAACCAATCATATTGCGAGTCTGTCCAAATTGTTCCAAAAGTTGCCCAATCGGAGTTCAGCATTGTCCAAAAGTTCTGTTGCGTCATTGTGAAATCTCAGTGTGAGGAAAAGCAAGATGGCGGACGGTTAGCTGTGAGCCGTCCCGAGGAAGAACTTCTGGATTTTACTGTGGAAAACGTTTCTCTATCTGTCTTGAAAAATATAAACTTAGAATAACATGGTAAGTAGAAGACAGGGAAACTATATTTGTGAAAATCGAGGCAGTGAAACATAGCATTTTCAGCCGAAGTCTGCCTTCGATCGCTGTGTTTATGTCGTGTGTCACTCGACCATGTGCTCGCAAAGAAAACCTTTGAATTTTTCTTGCACCGTTTTAACGATCGATTTGTCTTTAATTTCTGCAGGATCGTAAACCTCGGAAGCCCAAGTTTTTGAGAAGGGCAGATGGCAGTCTTCAGTTTTCGTACAGCCGCGAGGCCAAAGGTTTGAACATGAACAATCAGGAATACCGAGCAAAGAGTAATGATGAAGTCCAGAGGAAAGCTTTGGCAGATTGTAAGAGATATGGAGGGGATGTAAGTGTTAAATGGCATGTCCTGGGCTGCTACGAAATGCAGTTTGGTCGCTTTCGGGGGCAGTCGTTCCAGTGGTGCCTGGATAACAGCCTGGGATATGCTTCATACATCGCCCTCGGTGCTTCCAAGGAGACATCTGGTGTCTCGGCACTGTCCAGAAACAAGGCTGCCTTTCTTCAATATGTGCAGTGCTTTGAAGAGGGTAAAGAGGCGGTGGAGCAGAAGAGGAAGGAGAAGGCTACTGCTACTGCGAGTTCCACAAGCACCACCACCACCACCACCACTACTCGGCCATCACCAGTTAAAAGTCTAGTTGGAAGAGCTTCCCTCAACCCGGCCATGATTGCCTCTCGTCTCGTCAGTAGTGCGGCTAGAAGACCAGTACAACCAAACCTGCCTGGATCTCGTCCAACAACTGGTACAGTTTTCATATCTGTAGTTGTAATATTTAGTGTAATATTTAGTATTTTTGTTATTTTTACAAGTGATATAATTGTCATATTTTTCAAACATGCATAATCACTGATCATTGATCAAGGGGGGGGGGGTGGGTCAGGTATGAAAAATATATAATTGTAAATACTTTTGTTCCTTTTTTGTAGTGACTGACTGCTTTTCAAACGTTCAATCATTTCATTTTCCTTCGATAAAGTGTTTGTTGTCTGATTGCCATTAGTTAGTCACCTCTGCCCACCTAAATGTGCAAATTCTTTGCTTTAAAACCCAAGTCCTCATAAAAACATCCTCATTGTCATTCCTGCACATAAAAATTGCAAGAGTCGTGATAAAAACTGCAATCAAACTCTGAAAACAGACCTTGTGGGCATCACTGTGGATGTGGCAAGCTCATTTCTTGCTGCTGTTCATGTTTGATTGTATAATTTTATCTGTTTTGACTGTCCTCATAACCTAAGTAAAACACCTCCAATATGTCAAGGAATCACACCAGATTTAGAGGGGGGGGGACTTGTGAAAAATATATTTTAACATTTGTCAAGATATTTACACAAGGAAATATAATATATTTTCAGCAAAACCAACGAGTAGCAGCATGGATGACTTGGTGACAGATACCGACTTGACTGTGTCAGATGATGTCATGATGGAAGTCGCTATGCCATCTGCGCTGGACTTATTACATCACAAAGACGGTAATATTTATAGTTTGAAATACAAGATAAAATATAATTTACATATTATTTTAGCCAAGTAAACTAGTTTTAAAATTAAATAATTCTAAAATATATATATTTTTTTTAAAATTTTTTTGACATTTTTCAGAGTATCCCCTCCCTGAAGGCTGGAGAAAGTCCATCCCCCCCAGTGACCAGCACTGGATCAGCCGTGCTCTATTTAAATGGAACGAAAAGGGCATGGCAGAACTAGACCAACAAAAGTGTCGGTCCTTGTGGTACAACCCACCCCAGGCTCCTCTGCTGGTGAACACGAAGCCGAATCCAGATAAATACTTCAGCAGGCGTTTACTTCTCTGGATGCCGAGGAAGCACTGGCAAGTGAAACTCTTCTGCAAGCAGCCTGGTTGTCCTACCCACCCCGAGCTGGTAAGTTCTGGTATGTACCCCAACTTGCGGCAGGTGCTCGATGTCGATGGATATTACCTTCTGGCATCTGAATATCTGAAATGCCCAAAGTGTGGGAAGAAGGTGATATCCTGGAACAGTACCATCTTAGACCAGCTCGACATCGGGCACCGACGTCAGTTCCCCTGCATCCTGACATACCAGTATTCAGTGGACAAGAGGGTGATCAGACTACTCCGACAGAGGGGCCTGGGTAACAGTTCCACCCAGGTGCAGAAGAAGATTGCAGAGCAACACAGGGAGTCTTGGCTCGAGCGCGTTGCAAAGTACCTCACAGACTGTGAGACCTTTATGAAGGCTGGGAGGAGGGGGCTCATTCAACGGCAAGCATTTGACAAGCCACCACCATGTCCATCAGTGCCAACGCCCAGATATCTGTTGACTGTCTACTGCCTGGACGTGCTGTCCCGCCTGGATGATGTCAAAGCAGCAGTGACCTCTGTCTTCGGCACCGTGTTGAAGATAGACTCCACTAAGAAGGTTTCTTTCTTTCTTTAGTTTCTATATTTTTTTAAATAATAAATTTTATTATTTTTAAAGTATTTTTTTTAAAAAATAAATATTATTATTTTTATAGTATTGTTTAAAAAATAATTTTAAAGTTTTAAAAAATTATATTTTGTGTACTTTTTGATATTTTTCAGATTGTGAAGAAGCTGTCTGGGTCCAGTGCAGGTACTGCAGCATGGGCAACAAATGTTGGCAATGAGTTTGGCCAGATCCTGATGAGTGTCATGACAGCCGGTGAAGGAAGTGGCCTCAGGGAGATGGCAGATGGGATAGTCCGTCGCTATGACGAAGCCAACAAACCACCTCCTCGCATGCTCTACACCGATCGCGAATGCTGTGGCGAGAAACCTGTCAGCAGCTTGTTTGTCAAATGGCTGGAGCTCTTGATTCGTCTCGATGCCTGGCATTTCATGCGGCGTATAGCTGGTGGCGTCACCACAGAGTCCCATCCGCTGTATGGGGTGTTCATGGCGCGGCTGTCCCAGTGCATTTTCGAGTGGTATGAGCCAGACTTTCAGCTCTTGAAGTCTGCCAAAGTGGCCGAACTCAAAGCTGCCGGTCTGACGCATATCACCGATGATGTGGTCGTCTCCCGCATCACCAAGAAAGAGCTGGCCCTCCACGTCCGCCGAAGAACCCGTGGCGTCGAAGCAACTGTCCGCCTGATCGACGACCTGCTGAACACGTTCACCGGGCCGCAAGGGACCGACACCCTGGGGGTACCCCTCCTGGACATTGACAGAATCTGGCACATCTGGGACTCGCAGAAGCGTCATGTGCCGTGCCTGCAAGATCCGGAGGGATTCAGCCTCTACACCCAGACCGACACCCTGGTGAAAGGTGGGATCGAGCTGCCAACCTACCGTTGTTCCAGAGGCTCAACCAGCTTGGAGTCTTTCCACCGGCATCAGGTGTCCTTCATTCCCGGAACGAGTGCCAACGACCTGCACTTCCAGGCGTTCCTGTTGGAAGGACTCGTCCGGTGGAATAAAGACAGGGAGCAAGCAGCCATCACTGCCCGAGACTCAGCGCCAGCCACGTACGATGCCGCCCTGACTGTAGCTGTCAACCATCTCAGCGAGACAGTGCTTGGTGCCAAGATGTACCCTAACTACAAGCCGCCCAACAAGTACACGGGCGAGCTCATCGGCATCGAGTACCTGTACTCCCAGACAGGGCGGTCATTGCAACACGTGCAGGAGGCGGATGAAGAGGAGGGGACTATTCCTGAGGATGAGGAAGACGAAGGCTTCGTTGACCTGGATTTCAGCGACCCCACTGTTGCTGTGCCACAACCGTCGGCAGTCTCCAGAGACCCGTCTGATGGTGGCCGCGTCAGAAGACCCGCACCTCATCAAGCTGATGATCCGTCAACCTCTGCTGGCCCGTCTGATGCTGGCCCCGTACCACCAGAGGTCGATCCACCGTCAGGCAGTTCGTCGTCGTCTGACTCTTCGCCTGAGAGGCCAGAACGACGAAAAGAACCAGAGAATGCGGAAGAAGCCAATGGTCGTGTGGTGGAGCTGGCAGACTACCTGCTGACCGTCAAGGACAGCAAAGGCGCGCTGTCCACCCAACAGGTGTCAAACATCATCACCTTGTGGCACGCGCTAGACCGGTACGACCAGCAGCCGATCAGCTTCTCGCCAAGACACAAGGCGAAACAGAAGCAAGGCCGCTTCAAATCCCGGTCAAAGAGCAGCACATCTCCGGGTGCTGACAGCACTCAGCGTGCCTTCCTCGGTCAGAACGCTGGTCCCGCCACTTGGCCCGATGCGAACCGATACATGGAGGCCCTGTTGGTGAAATTGTGCGATGTCTACCCGTCACCGGTCAAGAAGGACGGGACTTCTCTGCACAGATGGAGTCTCGTCCTTGCAGGGTACAAGAAAATCCGAGACGCCATCCTTTCCAACAAAACAGTGATGAGGGCGACCAAGATCCAGCTGGCAGAGATCAACAACAAGACACTCACCCATTGGCACAACAAGCGGTCAAAGCAGCAGGAGAGGGATGTGCTGACGCAGGGGATCGATCCTGTGTCCGATGCACCCACCACTAGCGAGCCACTCCCTCCTGCTCAACAACTGCCGAAATCGCTGGACATGGGTGAGAGCAGCCAGCACGACTTCAGTCTGCCCCTCAACACTGCTGGGGAATCCGCAACAGTCCGCCGCACCTTCTTACCCGCGAGACAGAAGGCATCCAAAGCACTGCAGTTTGAACCAAAACAACTTCAGCCAACGCCACCAGTGCCGAGGATGCCTATGCAACTGCCAATGCCAATGCACATGCCAGTGCCAATGATGGTGATGCCGTGCGGGCCTGGTGCTGCGGGGGCTCCCTATCCTGTTCAGTTCGTCCCTACTGTTTCCCAACAAAAGCAGATGGAGAACCTGGACGTCCCTCGCAGCACCCAGTATTACCGCAGAAAAAAAGGACAAGAACAGGAATCTGGCGCCTGCCCTATCCCTACCAAACGCTACCGGGCAAGGACGGCAATCGCCAAGTGTTCAAACTGCGGCGAGGAGCGGACTGGCGGCCACACGCAGTATAAAGGCTATAGATACTGCCCCAAATCCGGTGAAAGCCACGCGGCCTGGAAGGCAGAACTCTTGCAGAAGCTGACCAAGAAATAACTCTTGACGTGCTTTGTAAATAGTTGACGTGCTTTGTAAATAGTTGTAAATAGTTTCGTTCAAGTTTGTAAATATTTTCTTATATAAATTGAAAATATCATCTTGTAAATATCATTGATAAACGCATATAAATATCCAACAAAGACTGAAAAGGTACTTGGTTAGCATCAGCAATGATGTGCGAGTTCGATTCTTGCAACCCTTCCATTATTTGTTGGTGTTTTTGTGTACAAAACCACCTAATCTTTTTATGCATTTTATTGCATTTTATTGTACGAATTCTTTATTTCTTTATTTATTACTTGGGGGATTCCCTCCAGAAGAGCACTAGTGCGCAGGCGCCCCTGAGCCGAAGATTGCGCACCATCTTTTGCGCAGGGGCCATGCTAATCTTCGACCCAATTTAAGTACTTTTAAGTACTCCAATATCCAATCAGGTCAGGCTATTGTACTTACTTGTCTAACATTGAACCAATCAGAGGCTGGATCAGTACTGAAATTGTACTAACTTTCAGACTGAAAATTTGAGAGAAATCCAAGATGGCGGCCGTTTGACCAGATTGGGTTGGTTGTAAGGTTTTGGAATTAACGAATACTCGAATTTGGCTCACATCCGTGATTTAAACAAAGGTAGGTAGTTAGAAAAAATCGATCGAGTGATTTTCGGGCCGAAATCTGCCACTGACGATCGGGTCAAAATGGCCGTGGCGACATCGTGGTCAGGAAGATTTGAGGGAAAAACAGAACTAATTCACTTCCAGTGTTCGAGATATCCGGCTAGAAAACCTTTATACCTTGTATTCTTGAAGTGAGACTGTGTTGGGTTGTTTGGAAAAAATTATTGACAAAGATATCGAGGTAGATATTTCAAGCTCGAAAATTTAAAGCAAATGTATGGGATTTCGAAGGTTGTGCAATCGCGATGACTTCGGCTTTTCTCTGTGTCAAATCAATCGATAGATTTTTGTAAGTGATTAAACTATCTTACTTTCGTTTAGATCTATTGATTTTGTCAATAATTGGTAGATGTCTTGGTCATTTTAGCGTGATTTTCGATCATTTTCATATTTGGGGGAGGAGGGGGGAGGGCGGTACTTTTCACTGATTTCTTTATATTTTACCTTTAAAATTATTTTCTCTCACAGATGGCGCCTAGACGCCCAAACTTTCGTTGTAGGCCCAATGGTGACCTGGTGTTTGCCTGCACAGAGAGGGCAAAAGAAGTTGGTAAATTGGTAAAGGGGCACAAGGAGAGGGAAGTGTTTGGGAAAAAGAAGAGCGGTGAGGAGGTAGAGCGGGAAGCCAAGAGATCAGTGAAGGACATGGGAGGAGATGTGTCATGTAAAGAACAGGTGCTCGCTCTGACCTCCTTGCAGTTCGGAAAATACAGAGGGAAATCGTTTCTGTGGTTGCTGTCAAATGATGTCTGTTGGGCAGTTATGGTGCTTGCTGACCACCAGCGAATACGAGAAGTGCAGCCAAGAAAAGGACCAGATGCTCAGTGGGAGAACAAGGAAGCCCTTAACCAGTACAAACTATATTTATATTTATATATGTTTCATCTTTTTATTGTATTTCTTTCATATATTTTATGTAATTTTTATTGTTTTATAATTTTTAAATATTTATTTTCAAAGGTATGCCCAGTATTTCCAAAAAATGCAGCGAGCAGTGGGTCACCGCAAAGATTCTAATCAGAAAACTTCAGTTGGTGTGGAGGGGGACAGTGAGGGGCAGAGCCTGGTTGGGTTTGGGGAATTCAAGAACATGTCCCGCCAGCAGTTGTACGAGTCGAATGAGCAGGTTCATAAGCGCTATGTACAGGATCTGCTAAAGGTCAAAGTTATGCACCCTGGTGGTCTGATGGACCAATTACAGAAGTATATAAATAGGAGGATACTAGAGACTCAGGAAGAACAACTGCTAATCGAGGCTGCAGAGCAGGTGGAAAAGGAACAACAAGGCAGCAGCACACAGACCACCCCAGCACCAGCTCCACCAGTGACCACTGAAGTAGAGGTATACCAGTGGAAACTGATATTAATAATAATTAATAATAATATTAATAATTAATAATAATAATATTTATTATTATTATTATTATTATTATTTTTATTATTATTATTAGTATTATTAGTATTGTTATTATAATTATTATTATTGTTATATTTTAATATATTTTACATTTTTATGTTGAGCAGAGCCCCCTTCCCAAGCCCTGGCGAAAGAGTTTATCTCCCCCCATGCAGCTTTGGTTAGGTAAAGCTCTCTACTGTGGCAGCCAACTGCGTGCAAACCTAACGATGTGGTACAGCCCGCCAGAGCCAAAAAAGATACTATCAAGCCCCCCTGCCTCCCCAGACCCTTACTTTCTATCCAAGTTCTGTTTGTGGGCACCCAAAAAATGTGGGGATTAAAGCTGAGATGTGTGGATGACTGTGTGGCGCGGCAAACACTGAAGGGACGTGTGTGCTATCTGACACACGCCGGTATGTACCGGACTGTCCGGAAGGTGTTAGACGTGTCCGAGTACTACTACATGGGCACTGAGTACCTGGAATGCAAGGAGTGCAACAAGAAGTACGCCGGCTGGTCCCTCCACATACTACAGCAGCTGGATATGGGCAAAAGAACCTTCTTCCCTGCGCTGCTGACCTATAGGTATATTTTCAATACTTTATTTTCGAGACAAATGGTAAAAAAGACTGTTTAAAATTGTGTATTAACTTGTAGAGTTGTGTTCCTATTTCTCGGGTTCTTTCAGATACTCGGTTGACTTCAAGGTGGTACGATTGCTGCGCCAAAGGGCAATGGGGAATTCCTCTACACAGCTCCAAAAGAAAGTGGAGGAGCAGCACAAGGAGATACACCTGCAGCGTGCTCTTCGCTTTCTCGCGGACAGGCAGCCGTTTGCCGCAGTGCAGCAGATTGCAGTGCACTAACCACCGACCACTTCCATTCCAGACATGCCACCAGTGCCCAGACCATCTTGGTTCCTGACTCGACTATGTCCAAGCGCAGATTACATCCACGTTTGGTTGTGTCCTGAAAATGGACTCAACTAAGAAGGTACAAACAGTGTTATATTTCCGTAACTGGGTGTGACGGCAAAGGGTAGGGGATGTTACTTAATATTTTGTCTGTTTGTCTCTATTCTTTCTTTATCTTAAAGATTGTAAAAAAACTGGCGGGCAAAGAGGTGAGCACGGCAACTTGGTGCACGAATGTTGGGAACGAAAGCGGGCAGGTACTCCAGTCGGTGCTGACCGAATCGGAGGGTGATGGGTTGAATGATATGGCTGCTGGGTTAATGCAGAGGTACGACGATGCGGGTGTTCCCCCACCAAAGGCACTGTACGTCGACCGTGACTGCTGCAAGCAGTCGGGCACTTCTAAGCTGGCCACAACGTTCGACAAGTGGGAGGAGTTCCTGGCCATACGTCTGGACATCTATCATTTCATGAGGCACTTTCCAGCGGCATGCACGTCCGAGTCACACGCCCTCTATCCCCTGTTCATGGCTCGACTGTCTACCTGCATTTTCGAATGGGACCGTGATGACCTGGACCGCCTTCGCAGTGCCAAGGAGGCGGAGCTCCGACTGCGTGGTGTGTGGAAGTTTGACACACTGAGCGTCGATCAGCACATCACAAAGAAGGAGCTCCAACTCCACTGTAAGAGGCAGACCCACGGCCCAATGGAGACTGGCCGGCTGATCCAGGAACTCGTCAATCTCCTCGACAGTGATAGTGGCAAAGACACCATGGGGATTGCGCTGTTGGACCACGACCGAATCCAACAGATCTGGTCCGAGCAGCAGCGGCATCTCGCGTGCATTCAGGATCCCGAAGGCCTGCCACTCTACACAAAGACCGGAACGCAACTCAAAGGTGGCATCGAGCTGCCCATCTACAGATGCGCCCGTGGTTCAACCTCGCTGGAGTCATTCCACCTCCATCTCAACAGGTTTATACCAGGTATTTAAAAAATTAAAATAAATTGTAAGTGTAGCAAATGTGATCGTGAACAATGTCAGTCGTGAATGTTTTGGAAAAGTACAATTTGCAGAAATTATATTTTTAAGGAACGACGGCCAGCGACATGCATTATCAGGCCTATCTGCTGGAAGGCATAGCACGATGGAACAAAGATCGAGAGGCGGCTGCCATCTCTGGATCATCACCCTCAGATGTGGCCACATACGATACTGCGCTGGAGCACGAGGTCAACCGTTTGTCACAAGTAGTGTATGGCCGGCCCCTGTGCGCCAATTTCCGTCACCCGGGCAAGTACACTGGGGAGAAGTTGGGACTTGAATACCTGTACAGTCAGACTGGAAAGAACTGGGGATCTGTCAACCTGGACCCGGAAGAACCAGATGATATTACTGAGGACGACCAACTTCTAGATGAAGGGTTTGATGAGCCGCAGTTACCAGAAGACGACCCCACTCTCTCCGATCTGGCTCACCAACAGATGCAAGTGCCCATCAGTCAACCACCCCACAGTCCACCTGCAGAGACACTGCAACCCGACAGTCCAGCACCAGACAGTCTGCCACCACAAAGTCCCCCTCCGGACAGTCCACCACCGGTGCAGACCCCGCCACCACCGCCTGACGCAGGCCCATCCACAGCCGAGGAGCTGGATGAGGATCCGGAAGGCATAAGTATGAATGGTTGCTCTTCAAAACTTGATGGGTTTTTTTCGGAAATGCATTTTTCCTTTGCTTGCTTCTGAAATCTAGGATGCGGTGGGGCCCCGTGGTGTGACTGGATGGAAGCAAATTCAAGATCTTGCAGAGTCCATTTTCAATCTGCATGACAAGGCCGCCCTTTCTGAGAAAAAAGTGGACGAGATAATCAAGTTGTGGCGCCTTCTGCCCCAGGCTTTCAGAGAAAGCAGAGTGCTGTATCCCCCAAGGTACAAGCAAAACCGCAAGCAAACCGGCAGGTTCATGCAAACAAAGCCGCAGACGTTCAACAAGCAAACCGTAACAGAGGGTCTTGTCAGTCTTAGAAGGTATAACTGAACACAAACACATTGAAAAAGAGGCTAACATCAATGTGGTCGAAAATGAACTAAAAAACAAAGATCACTTTTTATTTTTTCAGAGCAATGGTTGGTCAAAATTCAGGGCCAGCCACATCCGTCAACGCAAGTCCGCTTGTGGAGGCAATTTGTCAAAGGCTAGATTCGACTTTCAGCAGTCCCAAGTCAAAGTCAAGCCCCACCAAGAAGACCTGGTCCAGATGGAAAGTGTGCCTGGACAAATACCACCACATTAGGAGGCTGGTCACCTTGCACGATAGGCTCATGGACACGACAAATATCCAATTGTATGAGTTGAACCAGACAACACTGCTGGCTTGGTATGAAACTGATAAAGTGAACTCAAAACATCAAAAATTGCCTTGTAAATATGTAAAGGATTTTTTCTATAAATTGTTCTTTCTTACTACAGGTGGAATGAGAAGACCTCCAGCCTGGAGTCCAAAGTGCTGGAACAGGCTCTGCCACCACCTTCAGCCAGTGTTGTTGCTGCCACGCCTGTTCTGCCTGCCAAGCCATTGCTGGCCAAACCTCCTTCACCTCCTCCTCTGCAGGATCCCCATGATTTCTGCCCTGTCCAACCAGCCACACGTCAAGCTCCTGTTCCAGCTCCAGCTCCTGCTCCTCCCGTACCTGTACAGATCAAGCCACCTCCACTTCGCCGCAAGCTCATGCCAATGCAAACTCTCCCATCGTCAGGGTCCTTTATGTAGGTTTGTGTGTTCCAGGACTTCCGGTTTATCACTGTTCTCCAAAAAAACACTTGTGACCCAGGCCCGCCGCGCGCGTCTCAACACCCCTCCTGGATTTCGTCTTTCTTCGCCTTTTTACAAGGAATTCTGGGGGGTTTCAATTCAAATGACGTAGCCAGAGAACTGAGCTACAGCCTCGTTTTCGATTTTTTTCATTTGGTGAAGTCTTTGTGATTCCGTGGCGTTGCAAAGTTGGAGAGCATTTTGATCGTGCGATATCTTGAACCTACTGTTCGTGGGCGTCGATATAAGGTAAGTAGACG
>JAOBYG010079769.1:0-11532 GCA_025403545.1 Epizoanthus stellaris
TGTTTTTACATAATTCAACTAATATATAATCATTTTATCATTTCTTGTTGTTATGTTGAACTTAAGACTCGTGTTTCGTGATTGTAAAGGATTTGTTCTGCAAAATCCTGTGACATAGCCCCTTTAGGGTTTTTTATTACTGTGGGAGAGGTGGTGGCCTGGTGGTTAGTGTGTCGGACTCGAGACCAAAAGGTCTAGGGTTCGATCCTGGCCACTGAAACTTCTCGCGCAATGTCTTTGGGCAAGATGTTTACAGTGCTTCTCTTCACCCAGGTGGGAACCTGGCAAATTGTTGGGGGACAAACCTGACAAAATGCTGGGGGGTCCCCTAAGATGGACTAGCATCTCATCCAGGGAGGAGGAGTAATACTCTCAGTCACTTACTTCTACAGAAACCAGAGTTAAGCGCCGGCCTTGACTGAAACAGACTTACCTTATTAGTGACTAATTTTAGCAAATTTTCTGTCAGGATTTAGCAATTATTACATTTTAGTTTAAAAATAAAAGTTTTAAGATTATTTTTAAAATTGCTTACTGATGAGCTTGACTTAAAAAAAAACTAAGGGAAGAGGGTTCCACAAAAGAGGGGCACTAACTGAAAAGGCTCTAAAACCGTAAGACTTCAGTTTGTAAGAAGGAACCTTGGACCTTGGAATATCCCTTCTAGTCACAACCATTGTTATTAGTAATTATTTTTGTAACAAGAATGGAAAAATCGTATGATATAATAAAGCCCACGATTGTCACGGTGGAAAACGTGAAGTAAAAACTGGATAGACTAGCTTGTGCAGCATCACAGAGTTTAACGATTCTAAATATAACTTGATGAACAGGCTACTATAAACATTCATTTGAAGACTAAAGTAATTTCACAAAGACTCCCTTTAAGGAAATCCGCAAAAGTAAGTGTGATAGTTAACAGATACTTGTGGACAAGCAGCTTATCATTGATAATATGAACATACCAACAGCAGTGAAGAATGCGAATCAATCAAATTGTTAGAAATTCGATATCCAGTGGTTGGTATTTAATAAGTTAAAATATTTGGACATTTTGGCTTTTCATGACGTAAGGAAAGTCCCCAATACACAGCGGGCACAATGGCTAGGCTGACCATCTGCGTTTCGCAGACTAAGCATGTGGGTGTCCCCCAATCCCTTCATTCCACACCACAGGCCAAAAAATGTGGACACTGGGACAAATGTGTCAGCAGCTGCGCATGTGCAGTCGTTATTCAGCCCTGCCGAGCATACCTCAATCTCATTTCAGAGCCTACGTTCTTTCTGGCCTGCGGCATGGAACGAATAGCTCTAGAATAATCCATGCACCAGTCCATGATCTGAGGACTACGTTATAAGGAATTTCGATTGTCTCTGGGCTAACTAGGGCATCATTCCAGAGCCCTACATTTCTGCCGCAGGCCAGCTAAAAACGTGGGCTCCCGCCTGGTCAAACTTACCTTCATGAAGAACCAGTGACGGTAGCATGTCCTCATGAAATCCAAGGAAGACATCTCTTTCATCAAGCTGGCTTGGGAGCTCAGTGCCAGTAGAAAAGGAATGAACCCACTTGTTGAGCGCACTGACTGCGGCCTGTTGGTCTTCACTGAGAACATCTGAGAAACGCAGCAGTTGTTTCTCAAATCGATTGAGGAATGGAGGATCAGCATAATCCACCTTGCCTGTGAGAATAGAGAGAATCATCACCATCATCATCATCATCATCAGAAGAAGAAGAAGAAGAAGAAGAAGAAGAAGAAGAAGAAGAAGAAGAAGAAAAAGAAGAAGAGATTATCATACTGTTACTAGAAAAGTAACAGATCAGTAATGAACCAGCAGTTACAATGGCAAGTGGAATGCTGCTGAAATGCTTTCACGATTAAACGTTCTGCAGTGTGTCAATACAGTGATAATAGAATCACAAAATATCATGCGCCCATCCATTTGTATATGATACAATCTTTGGCTCACACTAACCCACTTTCTACAGCACTGGATGGAATGACGAGAAGAACACGTGACTTACTTGTTGCTGTGGTAACTTTCGTGATGCCATCGTTACCATAGCAATGAAATAAAGCTTCGTTTTGCTCATCGTTCAATTGTCCGTATGCATTTTGGTCAAAAACTTGAAAGTAGCAACAGTCCATCTCCAATTTGAACTAAGACATTTACTCATAAATAGCACGTCATCAACAGTTTTGAGAAAACAAGTGCCTATTACTTTTGCCTTACATACAAACATACATCATCTTTTTTAAACACGGCAAAAATCATCAGTATAATATATAATAAATATAAAGGATTAAGAACTCCTTGGAAAAACGTATGTCAGACATAACGCATTGAAATGAAATTTCCATTACTAGCATTGAGATATAGCGCTCTTCAACTTTTATGTACAAAAACAAACTTTGTCATGAAAAATAAATTAGTAATTTCAAAAGTAATTAATTCATTAACTATTAATGATCTTTCTCGAAGAAATTCTTCAACTACAAGGTTCCAAACTTCATCAAAGAGCAAAATTTATCTGAACTCGCCATGTACCTGGCACATAGAGTTACTGTATTATTATTATTATCATCTTCATCATCATCGTCATCATCATTATTGTTATTATTATTATTATTATTATTATTATTATTATTATTGAAATACAAGGTTCTAACCTTCATCAATGAGCACAATGCATCTGAACCCGTCATGCACCTGGCACATGGGGTTACTGTAGGGTCCCAGGGCCACGCGGCAGTTCTTCTTCCCTCCCACCACGGTGTAGTTCTGGTTCAACATGTCGTACAGGCTGCCATAAACACTCTCGAGGTCCTTCAAGATCAGCACGCAGTCCTTCTCCATGTACAGGATGATCCTGCTCAGGATCCGGTAGTTGTAGTCTTCAGACTGGTCCTAAAGAGGAATAAAAGCTGTGTCAGCAAGTACACTTTACCAGACTTAACGTATTTATTCGGGGGTGGTTGGTTCAGTCGGTAAGATCTCTGACTCCCAACCAACCTTTAACATTTAGTAGCACCGCTGCAGACTGAGCTGCAGACTGAGTCTCACATAGCTTACCTTGCAATAAATAGTATAAATTAGCAACAAAACCATTATTATAAGTGTCGAAAACAACAAACATAAATACTTCCATAAATTGCAAACCACAAAAGAAAGAATAATTGTCCTCTATACCTCTTCAAACTTGCTGCCAAATATGGTGATCTTTTCCTTGTTTAGACCCTGCAACGTCTGCTGCACGATACCCATGGCCGAGTCGCCACTCGTGATCAGCATGAGGTGACGGGCAAGTTTGTCACGCAGATTGTCACAAATCAGGTCTGTCACAGGGAATGGCTGAGGTTCTTCTATGACCTGCTTTTTGGAGGCTTTCTCTGTAAACACCTTAAAACATACAAACGAGCTTCAGATAGTCTGCGAACAGCCACGTTACGTGGTGTTTAGGTACAAAGAATCGCAACAATGAAAAAAAATTGGGGCAGGGGCTGGAGAGGGAGAGGGAAGGGAGGAGAGGGGAAGTTTGTCGTGCAGATTGTCACAAATCAGATATGTCACACAGAAGGGCCGGGGCTCATCTATAAGTTGCTTTTTGGAGGATTTCTCTGTAAATACCTAATAACGGAATATGATCAATTACAAATCTAGCATAGCATGATACACAAGCTTGTCATGTACCGTGATAGGGAAAGGGCGAGCTTCCATGGAGGCATTTTCTATAAACACCTCAAAACAGAAAATAAGCAATTCGAAAATCTAGCCTAACATAACGCACAAGCTGGTCGTTTGTTCTTGAATATTTCCAAACCTAAAAGGCAACATCTACAAGAAATGTACCATCTGTTTCAAACAAGTTTGCCTCACATTATCATTTCATTTTCTTTATTACAATTGTCACTATGCCCACACCCCTTTCAGAATGTGGCTTCCAACTCATAGTTTCAGTTCAAACTTAAGAGGTAAAACACTTCCATCAACTCTTACAAAGCAGATGAAAACACACGCCCCAAATAGGACGGGGAGCCACTTTCTTCATCTGACACAGCTGTCAGTGCATGGTACCACCCCAACCCCCATTTCTGACCACCTATCTTGTTCTAACAGGGCCTGTATTTTTATTGCAAAGACAAGACAGAGCAGTGTCAGTGCTTCTAGATTTTATCCTTCAGTTTAGGAGACAAAACATTTTAGACAGCAGAGACAGAGGACGACTGCCCCCACCCTCTACCCCCAAATTGGTCGGCCTCTCGAGAGGGCATGTGTTTCGACCTGCTCCCAAAGCAACTCGAACAATGTATATGGCAAGTGATGGGGAGTGATGTGGAGTGATGGGGAGTGAAGGAGAGTGATGGGAAGTGATGGGGAGTGACGAGGAGTGATGGGGAGTGATGGTAAGCGATGGTGGGTGACAGTGGGTGGTAGTGAGTAATGCTGAGTGATGGGGAGTGATGCTGAGCGACGGTGGGTGACAGTGGGTGGTAGTGAGTAATGCTGAGCGATGGTGAGTGATGGGGAGTGATGGTAAGCGATGGTGGGTGACAGTGGGTGGTAGTGAGTAATGCTGAGCTATGGTGAGTGATGGTGAGTGATGGTGAGTAATGGGGAGTGTACTGCTCCCTTACTTTCTTAATGCTGTGTTTCTCCTTGTCTTTAGGGAAACCACCAAAGTTACGCTGTAAAGCGCGATACGTTCTCATATCTTCATCCTGACCAGATCCATCCTGCCTGGTGATGTCATCGGACTGAGTGACGTCATCCGAATGAGTGAGGCTAAGGCACTTAATAAGGGAGTAGTAGTCCCTGAGACCATGGAAGTTCTCCCGCAGCTGTTTCTTCTGATACTCAAAGTAGGCTTCAGCCAGGCAGCGGAGCTGGTCATCATCAGAATGCAGGTGTCTTGGGTATCTATTGCCTGATGCATAAATTATGAATAAATTATTTAACAATTATTCCACGAACATGCGTTGGATATAAGATGATAGATAGCCAAATATATTCACGATAACCAAGATCAAATTTACCTTTTTTCATTTTAATTGTGTTTACACGAAGTGGCATTTAGTGTAAGCCACTTTCATTTTGAGAAACAGCTGTTTTGTTTTCAGAAACAGCTGTCTTCCAAGGTATATCTGGGGATTCTATATAACTTTAGAGAAGTTCACTGCACCAATCCAAAGAGCAAAACATTGTTCCTACCTGATCGGGTTTGAAGAAAGTTATCCTCCTTTGTTTGTGCATCTCGAATGGACAGTCCGGTCTCATGCAAGTCCTGAAGTGTCGGTTCAGGGCGTGACAGATGAATTGCACGGTTCATCTTGGCAGCATCTAGGGCCCAGTTGGAGATCCCCACCACAGCCACATCCGGGAACTCACTCAGCTCGGGCTCCAAGAGCCGGTGGAGCACCTTGAGCGGGTTGTATGTGGATATCTCCGCCAGCCCGATCTCATCAAGGAGCACGACAGGAAGGATTTTATCAGCGCTGTTGTGTTTCTTGTACTTCGAAGCTTTGTCAAACACCTGAGGAGAACCAGTATGCAATACAGTAAAAATCCGCATATATAAGAACCTAGTGGATTAAGAACATACATTCTGAAATTTGGCAGTTAAACCCCCAATACATCGACAGGAAGGATTTTATCAGCGCTGTTGTGTTTCTTGTACTTCGAAGCCTTGTCGAACACCTTCAGGAGGAGAACCAACATATAATATGTACTTGAATAAAAGCCCTTCATCAGAGCAAAAGAGGGGTTTGTGGGTGAAGTTGGGGTTTATATTGTGTTAGGATAATATATGCGGATCAAAATCGAAGTTGCGCCATTAGTTCGAATTATCGAAATGTGATAGGCTAAGAAAAATCTGTTGAAATCATTACGTAAATGAGAAGCATTCATTGATTCCATTATGTGCTAGAGTGCCAAGTTTGAAAATGAAGTTTTGTTCTTTGCGTTTACGAGTGTCATTACTGCCATGGTGTAGGGAAATGCCACAAACAGTAATATCGTTAGATGAATGGCCTGGAAGGTTGAAGTGTCTTGCTACTGGTTTGGCGAGATCTTTGCTGTTGTTTTTGACATCTAATAAATGTTCTCGAAATCGATCTCCTAGTCTTCGCCCAGTTTCTCCAATATAAAGTTTGTTACAAAGGCCACAGGTAATGCAGTAAATAACATTAGAAGAAGTGCAGTCAAAATGATCACTGATTACGAGAGTTCCTTTAGTTACTGAAATGGAGTTAGCGGTCTTAATGAATGGACAAGTGTTGCAGCGCTTACGTGAACATTTTAAAGTTCCCGGTTCGAGGTCAGAATACAATGTTCCTATAACAAATGCGTTGCGTAAATTCTTGTCGCGTTTGAACGAAATAAGAGGCGGTTTCGGAAAGATTGGAGCAATTGTTGTATTGGCTCACTCGTCTTTCACTCCAAACTTGATATCGGTAAAATGAAATGAGAAGATGCAGTTATCGTGACTTATATTTTATCCTTTTTGAATATTTTCGTTTATTAATCGTTTGACATATAACAATAATAATAATAATAATAATAATAATAATAACAATAATAATAATAAATGTTGTGCCGCCTTACTTTACAGAGCAAGAGTACTCTCCACTGTCTTCGGTCCTTGCGTCTCTTATCGTTAAAATCGATAAAGTGTCGACCGAATCGATTTTCCATCGTAATCCCCAGACTATCTTCGTACCACTTTTAAACCAGGAGAAGCTTAGTCCCACGGGGCCAGCCGCTGTACAGTTAATGATGAGCTCAGCCTTGGTGTTTACAGGACTGTTGCTTCTAACAGAGACTTTCTGTACAGCTGTGTAATTGTAAAGAATCTTATATTAATTAGTTTGTGATTCCAACCACACCTACGTATACTGGTATATAATGTAATTGTGTAAAGTGTGTGCTATTCAAAGTTGTATTGGGTTAAGCAATAAATCGAAATACCAAACATTTTAGTGGTTTGTCACCACAACAGTTTTTCTTTGAGATGAAAATGAAGTGACCGTTTCACAGTCAGTTGAGACAAATAAGCTAACACTGGCACTGGCACTGGCACTGGCACTGGCACTGGCACTGGCACTGGCACTGGCACTGGCACTGGCACTGGCATAATGGTTATGGTACAGTTATAGTAATAGAAATAGTAGTTAGTTATATTATTCGCAATACTAAACTAAAAATAGTAACATTCTACTAGCAATCAATTCCACTTACCAGTTACATATAGTTAGTATTGCTTTCAAAAGCCTTAGCCCCCGGGGGACTTGCGCGTACTGCATTCGGGTGGGGAGTACGTTTCCGGAATTTTTTCCATAAAAAATGGTTTTATAGTCGGTTTTTCGTACCGGGCAAACGCGCATAAAATATAACGTTATCCTAACTTTATTCAGTCAGCTTGGACCGATGGCAACTATACATTGACGGTGCTGTCTACACCGGCACTTGGATGATATATCTATACTTATAATAAATCAACACAAGGTCTATTGCAAATGCTGCAATCTGATTGGTTCCACTACTCACCTAATAATATCATTAGACCCCTTGTGATGAAAACATTCAAGATGGCGGCATCTCGGTTTGTTGAAATGAGCGAAGATGAGATTCTAAATCTTGTGGAAACTGCAGTTCCGGAAAACACAAAAAAGGCAACAAAGTATGGGATGAATGTTTTTAACGGTACGTTTTTTTTTATCTGAAAAATATATTGTTATGTCGTCTAAATAGCTCTTTGTTTTCTCTACTCGTTCACATTTTGCACTTCCGAGAAATTTGAAACAGAAATCGAGTATTGAATAAATATCAATTTGTTTATTACAGAATGGTTTGGACAACAGACATATTTCACCACTGTTATTGAGGAGATGGAGGCAGAAGAATTAAACCAGTGCCTCAAGAAGTTTTACACAAGTTTACGAAAAAAAGATCAGAAAAAAGGCAAATTTTACAAGCAGTCGTCTGTGAAATCGATTCGCGCAGCAATTGATCGCTTTCTACGTGAGCCGCCACATAACAAGGCATTTTCAATTGTTGGAGGCTCTGTATTTAAAGAAGCTAACAATGCCTTAAACGCCTACCTTGTTTGGCTGAGACGGGAGGGGGAAATTGCTGGCGTTGTCCACAAGAAGCCCATTACAAGTGAGCAACTGCAAGTTTTCTTTCAGCAAGGCGAACTTGGTGATGCTGAGACACAAAATCCGCAGCAATTGTTCAACACGGCATGGTTTTATATTATGCTGTTTTTCGGTAGGCGAGGAAGAGAGAATCAAAGAAAACTCAAGCCTAACATGCTAGTCCTGCGAGGAACTCCGTCTGGAGAGGAGTACTATGAGCTGCAGAGAGAAGTCCCTGGTGCACTGCCAGCAACAAAGAACCACCAGGGTGGACTTCATGACGCCGAAGATGAAAGCGACGGCAAAATGTTTGCAGTCCCAGGCTCGAAGAGCTGTCCTGTTCTCACAGTTAAAAATTACCTCAGTCACCTAAACCCTGAATTAAATGCTCTGTACCAGAAGCCAAAAAATCCATCTTTGAAGAAATTTGATGCAAACAAGCAGCAAATCTGGTACCACAAGTCTCCAGTCGGAGAGAACACACTGGACTCAATGATGAAAACCATGAGCCAGAATGCAGGCATTGTGCCCCATCTAACAAACCATTGCATCAGAGCTACTTCCATCACAGTTTTGTCCGATGCCGACTGTGAAGCCAGACACATCCGCTCTGTAACCGGCCATAAATCTGACACCTCGATAGTGTCATACAACGAACGGCCGTCAATGGAACAACAGCAACGCATGTCGAAATATTTGACGAAGTTTATCGCGGGTGATAAATCTGTTTCTCAGTTCGCCTTTTGTCGACCAGAAGAACAACAGCAGCTCCAGCAAGTGTCGGCAAGCCCTATAGTGCCTCCTGCAACATATTCTGCCCATGGTCAAGAGCTGGAAATCAAAGATTCTTGCCTTGAAAACTCCAATGGCAACCTGAACCTGCTCAGCGAAACAGCTTCGGTTGGCGGTGCGGCAGTTCGTTCAACTTCAACAACTTCAACAATGTACAATTTCTACAACTGCCAAGTGAATATCGTCAACAACAATGGCTTGCAATGAATTTAAACGGAGTTGACATTGAACTAGAAAACTGTGAAAACGTTAAACTTTTAACTGTGACAGAAGTTGGCATGAACACGTTGAGGCCAGAATTGAACTTTCTGTAAGTTTGAAAGGTTTTATGCAGTATTATGTACGCATGCTCTATCGCTGCCATTGTCCGTGTCACAGTTTGGTGACTTTTGACATCCGTCATTCATGTTTTGACGGCATTGTAACAGTTTCGCAGAAGTTATTGTGAGAAAGAAATCAAGTGTAAAAAATAACAATAAATAACATACCTAATAAAACCTTGTGTTGGCGCGGCGCCTCATGGACTAACACTTCATAGACAACGCCGCCTCATCGAATAACTGTTAATTATTATATGGCTGATTAATTTCGCGCGCTTTGATTGGTCAATTTTAGGTCCGTCAGTTACCGTACGAACCTCTCGCTCTCGAGCGACTGTCATTTGTTTTCTTTTTCAAGTTTTGTTTTGCAAACAAAAATTCAGTTAAAATGCAACAAATCCATATAATAAACATCTTTTTAGCCTCGTTTGTTCAGTTCGTACGGTAAGTTATGGATCCTCGTTTTTTTCCTTACCATTTTCATGGAAGGGAAAAGCTCGATCCATAACATACCGTACCGATCTCGCACTCGGCAAATAAGAGGTATGAATATTCCGGATTAATATAATGACATCGCTAGCGTAGCATTCGCGGACAACGCTGCTTTGGCAGCAACGCTCGAAGTATTAGCGAGTTTAAGATAGTATAACTGGAATAAGAACTGAGCTACAGAGCCCGACAAACGGAGAGGCAATGACATACGTCAACTGATATCACAATACAAGCCACACCAAGAGCTGTTCAGAAACTGATTGCGCTTATGCAGGTTTTGTACTATGGTGACTTTTTACTTCTTTTCATTGACCAGGCTGAAATAAAGTCCATCATCGAACTGAACAAAATACTACGTCACCCACATATCTCTTCAATAACAGTAAATGAAAATATAGTAATGTATCGCACAAGTCTACTGAACAGGCGAACACTTGGGTAGCTGTGTGAAGCATGTAAGGGACGGACCATTAAGTATCGTGGAGGGAGTGGACGAGGGATTTTGTTGCAGTTTTTGTACAATCTTGGCTGCATATTTTTTTTCGCCTTTCCCTCTCTTTTTCTCTCTTTTTCTTTATAGCATTGTGTCGTGCAATTTTTTTATTTTTTGCCTTTTTGGCTCGTGCAATTTTGTTTTCGAAATTCTCCTCCCCCCCCCCCCATACGCAAAATCAAATGGTCAGTTAAGTGAACTTACCAGACAGTTCTGTGTTGACCATGGAGTTGCTGCGCTTCATTCCAGGAGCTGCCAAAGTGCGAGTAACAATCAACGGAAGCTCTACTTAAAGGCCCTATTTGCATCCAAGATGCTTTGCGAGTGTTTGTTATTGTTTACATCTTATCAACATTACAGCACAGTCCACGTGAGACTTTGTACTCTTATTTACTGGAGTAAGTAAACTAAATAACGTTACAGCCTATTTTGAAATACTTAGAAGTCAATGTGACAAAACACAAGTTTCCATTATTGGGCCAAAAGATATTCCGTGAATTATACGTGCAAAACATCTTGCGTTGGCCAAATGGGTCTTCATTTCTCCTTACTACTGGCTGTAATTAGAATGGGAATTTCTAGAAAGTTTTGTTTTGGCAGCTATTTTAAACTACATTTACTTCAATTACATTTAGTTCAAATTGCTTGCTAGCCTGCTCATTTTACTACAGACGTCATTTTAAATGTCAGTGTTTGGAAAAATAATATATATATTTTTTAATTATTGACTGCATTGAACAAGTTTTGTTCTCCATTAACTTGACTCATAATTGGAACGAAGGTTACATTCTTAATGATTACTTGTTGTTTTCAGTATTACAATATAATAAGTATCCTGAACTTTTTGGGCCCCAAGAAATTCAGTTATACTCGCAAAGCATCTTGAGTACAAATGGATCTTTAAACACTTCAAAGAAGATCCCATAAAATAATTCATATAAATAAACTTACTACTCTTACATGAATTGAAACTTTATGATTTGCTTTTCCCTCGACTCAAAAGGTGCACCATACAAGAACAGTGAACACAGATCTATTCGTTTTCCAGGAGGATTTTTGGTGTACTTGGTGATATAATTAGTTATCATCAATACAGCTATTTAAAAAAAGGTTGACATCTGCGTAGCGCAATACCCAGCTCTCAAAGCATAATGGGAGCTCATAGATTTCACTAATTATTGCAAGATCTTTGATCAAATCATCGGAAATGTTCATAACCATAGTTTACTAACTCTTTTCTGTCTGTTTGGAAGTCAAAGGAGGCTGCACAGTGCAAAATAGAGAGCCCCACAATTCCTTT
>JAOBYG010079880.1:0-11530 GCA_025403545.1 Epizoanthus stellaris
AATTCTGTGGTGTAACAAACTAACAATGACAACATTATCTTGAAAGTGTCAACACTTTGTTACTAAGTCGAAAAACAAACCCTGATGACCACAACTGTCAACGGAAAAACAAAAAGCACCTGGCCTCGTCTTCGAAGGACGTTGTTGTGATTGAACAGATGGCGCGCGCACACGTTCAATTACCTTAGTTTGTTCCACTTTCACCATCATAATTCAAGATTGGTCACGGACGGAAAACTTATCTTGTCAGCGGTGTTTTAGTGCGACTACTGCTGAGTACTGGTTGGTAAAGGTAGACAATAGCTTCTCATTACTCTGATTATGCACTGGACGCTTAGAAAGGAGCCTAGCTTAGAAAACCCAAAATACTTCTTGAATTGTAACAAAATACTTTGTTTTTATTTCGCTTTGAGTTGGTCTTCGAAAGCCATACCGATTTAGCCGACTTTGTCAACACGGATAAAGCTGGCTATTCAAATGGACTTACAAATGTACTCAAAGCACCGCCCCTTGAAACTGTCCAAAATATAGCAGGCCTCTCACAGAAGGCTTTTTTCCACCCTTCTATAATTAAACCAATCGAAAGCAACATGCAGTTGGCCACTGTAACTGATATCTTGTAAGAAGGCCGAATCTTCAGTTTCATTTACCACTCGTGGTGCTCAAGGTTTTGTATAATTCTCTATTGGGTTGGTCTCTGTCCGGGCCATATCTCTTGAGTTAATATCTGATCATAGCAGCATTGCCGTGAAGCCTATCTTGTATGGAATTGCAACCAAAACTTCAAATTATATACTAATTGTACTTTCTAGAGGTCTTTGTAAAGTTGTAGTAGATAAAACATTGATATATTTGTATTCAGATAATAAGATTATGACTTTCTTTGATACAGTTTTAACAGATATTAAATTTAACAATAACGCGTCCCTGAATGATTGACTTCCAAAACCGATTGAAAAAGTCATCTGACAGGGTATCAGCACTAAAATGAAGCAGCAATTTTAACCAATGTTGTCAAATTATATTCCTGTGATACGACAGTGGCATCACTGAAATCTCTCAAAACACAGGAAAAATAATTGAACAGTATTCTGAATCACTTCTTGAGAATAATGGGTAAGATTGAATGGTCTTATATTAGTGCTTTGGCAATGCAAGAATATTACCATGCTAATAAAGCCATTTACTACCTACCTACCTACCTACCTTGACTTATGCAAATACATAGTTACACTCCAATATTGTTTCGCATGAGTCAAATATATCAGTGTCTCTGAGGCAAAACTTTGTGACTTCCCAAAAACTCTGGTTTCAAAACTGAGTGAGAATTCTCAACACACGAGCAAGACACAAAGTGTGACCATTCAAACAAAAGCTCTTGATGAGTACTATTAACCTTTTTGGGTCCTAAGAGCGCCTTTCAAACCTGAGTGAGATGTCACAACTTCTCAACACCTGGGCAAAAATACAAAGTATTAACCTATCGAGTCCTGAGACATGCTACGAGTAAGGGCGACTTTCAATCCTGTGTGAGATGTCATAACTTCGTACGACTTAACGTAGACTCAAAAAGACACAGTTTGACCATTCAAACGGAAACTCTTGATGTGTACATTTTCATGGATTTTGGATATTTAAACGATTTTATGAAACGATGTTTGGATTCTTCAGTTATATATAAAGATGAGGCCATTCATTTTTATTATTACCCCGTCGGCTCAAATAGCCATATATCTTTCCAGCGTACAGTTGGTAGAGGACCACATGTGACTGAATGCCACGATTTTACCAAGCTTTGGTATTATTTCCGCCTACAAGAAGTACGAACACGGTTTGGTACTTTTAAAATAATAATCGAGTTGGTAATTCTGCGAGCGGACAACCCAGCGAAATCCTTCTCGAAATTGTTCTCCAGAAAATCTGATAACAAAGCTGTCAAAACTCCATCTTCTGTTTTAACCTTCCAGATGGCCGGTACATGCATATGGATTACAACTTGTGATTACAGCTTGAATCATTTAAGAAAGGAAATGCAAAAAGAAAGCATGCGCCAGCGCAAATCTTCATAGTAGGTGTGTGGAGTGTTTTCTATCGTGGTTGGAAAGAAAGTAAATCGATGTTTCTTCCTCCCCTTTAACAACGTCGCATAAACTTCTTACACCATTTAACTTTCTGTTCTGTGGGTGCAGCATTCCTCTAGGAAGTTAGATTACAGGAAGCAAGGTCCGAATCCTAGATGTGTCTGAACAAGTGTCTGTACCGAGCACGTTGAAACTGCTAGTTTCCTCCGTTTACAGATACTACGATACTTGTTGGCTGTTTTTGTCCAACACACTGCCTGTAATGTACATACCTTATAAATGAAAACATACATACATATATACACACGTACATACGAACAGACGTCGATACGTACATACGTACACGCGTACATACACATACATACACACACATACCTATACACGCACACATACGTACGTACGTACAAACCTACATACCTACATACACACATACGTACACACACACACATACACATACACACATATGTAGACACATACACACGTACATACACACATATATACTATAGACATATACACATACGTATGTATACATGCATAGATACGTGCATACGTACATATGTACATGCGCATGGATATACGTACGTACATACATACATACATAAATACATACATACATAAATACATACATACATACATACATACATAAATACATACATACATGCATACATGCATGCACATGCACGTGCACACATGCATACATACATACATACATACATACATACATGCATACATACATACATACATGCATACATGCATACATGCATGCACATGCACGTGCACACATGCATATACGCATACACACACACAAATATAGATACATATATAGAACATATGTCCGTTCATCCGTCCATATATCCGTCCATTTTGTCATCCTTTAGCCTTTCTATTTATCCATATCTATCCATCCATCCTTTCTTCCATCACTCCATCCATTATCTCCAAAGATGCAACCATGTAATCAATACGCAGTCATTTTCGTATTTAGTTTAGTTAGCTACAGTAAAGGGACCACCCTTAATGTTATTGTTTCGTTTGAAGAGTTGTTGAAGTGTGCAAAGCTGCTTAAATAATACAATCACCTTATGGTTCTCTTGTCAAAATCAGAAGCGAGCGGAACTCTATACTTACCGGCCGGTCTGCGTGGAGTATAAGTGCACACATGTTCAACCGAAACTGCGTTGGAACGCGATGTGCAGGGATCTTTCTACGATTAGGTCCAATCACCTATTACAGTATTATATTATATTTGAAGAAAAAACAGAGGATTTTCACGCTTGAAAACGAAATCAAACGGGCTTTCTTTTCGTAAAGATATGTAATCCCTTCTAAACACCATTATACACCAGCTGTCCTCAACATGTGATATTACCGACACATGTGTCAGCACAGCTTAAATTTCACTCAGGCAAGGAATTGTTACAAGGCATGCAAGTTTATTCACCTGCGAAACGAATCAGATGGCTTTAGTCTAATTTTACCATATCCGACATTCTTTGTTAATTTAGTTTGTATCGTTAATGTGTCACAGTAAAAGCTTTTCACAGCTTGGAAATTCCAACAATTGTTCTTCTTTAATAGGGGAATGGATTTAAAGCTGGAAATATCGCTTAATCTCTGGAGGGATTTTTTTTACAAGAAATAGGTTCCGTTGCAGGAAACTCTAACATTGAAAATGGAAATCAAGGAAGATTTATTTTAAACGAACCATTGGCATAATTGAGCTATGAAATTAAACCCAATGTCAGTTGAATGTCGTGGGTTTTCACGACGGCACACAAGATAGAGTGATCTCTTTTCCGTAATACTCTATATGATAAATAGGATTATTTGGACACTCAACACAAGCTGGTGCATGTACCGGGATTAACGGTTTTTATAAGATTTTTACCTGAGTAAAGCTGTGTTCGAGGAATGTAGAGAACTTATATTTTAAGAGCCATGTGAAAGGCTTGCTTGTCTTAGATGTCTTAGAGTTTTTAGCAAAGAAAATTATTTGAGCTGCAGTGCTGTGGGTTTTGAAACTTCCAAAAACTGTAACTACTAACTTTCTAATGTCCTAACTGAAGAGAAAAAATGAGAATGCTAAAAATGATTTAAATCCCCTGATGGAGTTATTTTTTAAGGATTTTCCTTTTAACCGCGACATCTTTCTTGTGGTTTGTTTTTACTCCTCATAGCAAGCCGGAAATGTATTTTTCAAGGCCCCATCCATCCTACAAGGTTACAAGTTATATCAACGTTACACCCAAAAGAATAAACGATTTTGAGGAAATTTTATTCACGTGCTGTCATCAAGTTTAATCTGTATTGACAGCAACTGTCCGACCCCGCTCTACAAGTACGCGAAAATAGCGGGCGTAACTCGCTAAATGTTACCCGCAGTTGTACAAACAAATCAGTAAAAACCCACAGCAGTAAAATCACTTTTCTATCAAATGCTTGCGTTTAATGGGGAGGCATGATGCTACGAGCTTGATCTTGATAGAAAATGAAAAGGAGGTTTCATCAATAATCTTGAATAACAGTTGTTCTTAAATTATAAGTCTCGCATAGTGACCCTTCCTCTACAGACTACACCCTGGTCAGCACGCTTGAGTTAAGAATCAATCAGTCGAACAACATGTTATATCTTCGTATCACCGATCTCGTACGCCTTCCTAAGCTTTTGAGGTCGGGAGAGGTCGGAGCCAGTTCGCATCAGAGCGAGTTAGAGACACGAGTTTGTTGTTTTCATTTTCCTAATAATAGAAGTGTCTTTGTCAATTACAGTTATAGTACTACTTGTTTTGTAGAAGCTGATAGAAAGGTGTTTGGATTTAGCAAATAATATAAAGTAGTCTTTGTGTGACCGGCATAATAGGACTAAAAGCCGACAAAGTTTGATAAATGTGTATTATAATGAATTCTGTCCACATGACACGGAAAAGCCGTAGCCACTGTGAGTGTTGGAGATTACAAATTCATTGAAAGGGACGAACATTACCATAACAGCGATTGTAAAATGGCAAGGAAAAAACGCGAAGTTTTCTGCAATCAGCTGTCGATTTTGACAGTTTCGAGGGTCTTGTTGCTTCGATATTTTCTTATTGTTTCAAGATCGGACTGAATAAAAAATGCTTTTTGAATGTTTACTTGAACCTTGTCGCGTACCCTTTGACGGACTTTATTAACTTTTCTAACCTTGATGTAAAAAGGAAATGCTTTTCATGGATGTCTCAAGTCTTTTATCTCCAACTGCTAATTGAATTCCGCCTTCGATTATCTCCAATAATGAGTCATAATTGACACCCTTTTCATCTCATAATATATCTTCTAATTGAATAATGGAACAGTTAATTTAGATTCGTGAGTTAAAAGAAGCGATGAAAGTTGTCCGAGGTTGACTTAAAACGTTTTCGGCACTTTTACCGTGTTATATGTAACGCAACAGAAGCCTTTTTACATAATTATCTCTGGCAGAGAGCTTAAGACCACAATAGCTTTTAATAAACGAACAAACGGGTTAGTGTGTAAACAGCTCTCTCCTGAAGCTGTCATTAATTGAAGTTCTGAAAGCATGTTTCGACAAAGGGAGACATCTGCAGAGAAAATCAAACACACAGCTCTTAAAACCTCAGAGTCCGGAATAACCACGCCAACTTAAACACAGCCCTGCACTCTTCACTCGGCTGGCAGGCCGCAACCAACATGTATTATCAAGAGCCTTGCTACGGCTACCAGCCGCAAACGCATTACTTCCACTCCAATATGATAGCTCCACAAGGACACACATTCCTTCCAGACGGCCCATACAATCCCCCTCCGCCGTGCTTCTACACAAACCATCCACCACATTCATTTCCAGAGCACTCGAGAGCACAAGCAGTTGGCGTGCAGAACTCGTTTCAGCTTTACAATCGGCTCCCTTCAAGTCATGTACCAAGAATACCCGATCTTGCTGAGCAGTCTGCCAAAGCCGCGACTCAAGGTATTTGCTAATAATTTGCTGACAGTACATCAAATTTTAATTTTAAATATGTAAAATACTTAGTGATAAAGTTAGTTTAAAGATCTCTGCCCCACGCTTGGGGCTACTAAACGGTTCGCTTTACGGACTAGTGGCTACGTCGATAATTAGATAAAAAGGGGTTGAAGTCGTATCTTGTAGCTGTTGAAATATCACTCTTGACTGGTAATTCACAACATAAGCCAGATTCAAAAAGGGTGACTGACATCCGTCTCACGACTGAGCGATCTTTTATTTCTAAAACACCTCTTACTCTTACTTCTTAGTTCCAAATAGTGTTCCCTTCTCTCTGCCAGAGTTCAGACAACTTGTAGCAAGTCTACAGGTTGCAATACTAAAGAGATCTAAAACTTTATAAAACAAGTCCCACTTTTGATCCCAAGCTTTTAAGATTTTCCACTGAATCCGGATAATAGATAGAGATTCTTCCTCCACCTTCCTAGCTGTCTTAGATTTTGGTTGGGATCACACTCGGCCGTTTTATTCGTACATTTCTATGGTACAGGAAATGTGTCGTCCCTCCGTTCCCGCGATCTCATCTGAACATCTCAAACTGACAGTTTCTCTTCAACTAAAATGCTACTAATGGCTTTATCGCCGTTTTCTCAGCCGTTAAGTATCTCTTCTCAGACCATGTCTGTCAAATGCAAAACTGTTCAGTCTGGGAAAGGACAAGGAAAACCAAATATTCCATCAACGTTATCACCTTAAGAAGCTAATTTAAACTAAAATGACTTAACAACTGGCGATGAGTGACATTTTGGAACCTCTTATCCCATTTTCAGGCGAAGTGTGTACGCACAAATTAGCACCTTCAGATGTGAGAGCTTTAAAAAATTCTCTGTCAAGTTCTCGGATTCGCTTAAAGTCGCGTTTAGAGAACCAGAGTGCACTATCAACGGGGAAACCGCAGGAAGAGAATAATTTATTTGATGAAATTCAAAGTTGAGATGCATTTTCGGGTGGATCAGAAAAAATCCCATTCTTCAATGTTCCTTTTATCGATTTCCCTAAAAGTATTTGTTTTAATAACTTGAAAGATTCACGCATGGATTTATTTTATATTTTATTTTCTAAGCAAGGATACAGCTTTTAAAAGTGTAAATTCAAATACAAATAAAGCGTGAATACAAGATTTTAGTAGTGCTAATCACGAACCAATCACGTCTCAAAAGAGAGGGTCTTGATCCATGCTGAAAACAATCAAGACTTTACCATTTTAAAACAGCTTTGACAACGGAAGTAAGTTGACGCATAAAGTGGAATGCTTTGCACACGAACTTCAGTAATATTTCGAAATCTAGTGACATGGAAAACCTATATCGAAATGATTTAAGGTTGTAATCTTATAATTTTAATATTTTTTACAATCGTTATATTATAGGCATTAAAAACAAACAGCGCTATATAAATGTACCATATAAAAACTTCATTTGAGCGGTTACGCTTTGTGTTTTGCAGATGTGTTCACTGCAGTCCTTACATCTCGCTCACGTTCTGAAAGGCGCTATAATGCACTCAAAGCGTTAACATTCTTTGAGGTCTGTTTCTCCGCTGCTTTCGCTTTTTGTTCAGCCCAATTTAAAACCAATTACCGCTCGAAATTTACCTTTAGCTGTTCAAATCCAAGAACATTTTTTTAATGTTGCTCGTATTGAACACAGTGTTTTAAGAATAAACTCAACTGAAGTGAATAGAGTCTAAAGTCTGTTTTCCATATAACAGTCGCATACAATATGTAAAAACTTGTTCTATCTTTCTGTAATGTTAGCGTATTGTTTGATATCCGAGAGAACTGGTTCTGGCTACTGATGACGGAAAGATCAGTGCGCGCACGAACATTTCTTCCCGCCAAAACTCACCAAATTCGCGCGCCGGAACGGGAAAACTGCGGAGCGGTTCTATTACAGGGCGGGCTAGTCTGGCCGAGAACTAACCGTCCGGGTCGGCCAAAGCTGCATGACTAACGGAAAGCGCTCTAAGTGCTGAGCGCTAAACGACTTCAGTTGATTCTTTTACCGACGTTAAGAACACCTATTAAACAAAAAATAAACGAAAGTACCGATTATTCTCTCTTTACTGCAGTTTGTCCATACTCCATAGTAACTCCGAAACGAATAATTTTTTCAATTGTAAAGTCCTTTAGAAAAAATAACCTTCACATGAAAGGCGTGTATATATATAGTTTTGAAAGAAATCTGAATCCCACTTGGCTGTACATTCAGTAACTGGTGATCATGACTTTTGAAGTGTAGGCGTTTCTTGTTTTACTGATTAACTTCCAAACCCATTTAATCATAATTCAGTTTATTTGGACATGTTGCTTATCCCGACATTTTATAATAAGAATAATAAGAATAATAATAATAATTATATTTGTCACTGTTAAAACAAAGAATGGATTTTCTCAACATATTTTCTGTATTAATCTCTTCTCATAGCTCCGATGAATCAAACTTTGAAGAAAACGTATAATGTTCCCATAAAAGAACAGATTATTTCCTTCGATTGAGTTTGGTCATTCAACCTGTTACTGAAAACTGAACAGCCAACGGTTTCTGCTACTCTGACAGAGTCTGTTGCCATCTGGTAATTTAAATAATAGAGCAGTGACGTTATTTAGTTCATTATTAGCCTTTTACTGCGGAAAAACTAAAATAATAAAGCCCTTCTCATTCATGATACCTTCTCCTTGTTTCTTTTCGCAGAATTAAGCCCTAGTGTTGCCAGTTCACTGCCGGTGTATTTTCGTGTGAAAGCCTCGCTTCCCAATCACAATGGAAGGAGATGTAGAAAGTCTCGTACAGTTTTCACCGAGTTGCAGCTACGAGTTTTGGAGAAGACATTCTCTGAACACAAGTATCTTGACACTTCGCATCGCGCTAAGATCGCGCAAACTCTGAGCTTGAATGAAACTCAGGTGAAAACATGGTTTCAAAATCGGAGAATGAAGTGGAAAAGAGAGTCTCCAAACAATGCGAGAGCCATGGATAGAGCAAGAGAAAAAGGCTCCGAGAACACGAGAGTGAAAGGTGACATGAATCAATTAACGTTCTTGGCAAGTTATTGAATGTAGCTAAATCCATTTCAGAAATATGAAAAGACTCGAAACGCAGACTTTTTACATTCAGTTCAAACTTAAAATAGTATGCAACATACACAAGACATGCTCGAGCTGAGAACGGATCTATGCAGTAGTGTATTCGAACACTTTGAAGAGAGAGCTGTTACACTGCACTTGTATAGGTCAGTGACTACAAGGTCTTATAAGATATTTAGTGAAACTGGTCTCTATGACTTGTGCATGTGTTGGAAATGAGAAACATTACTGACGATGAAACCGATTATGATTCACAAGCTCACAAGACTCAAGTTGATAAAATTACTCTTATTTAGATACAGCTGCTAGAATTAAACGTTTTGAACGACTGGACTAATTTGGCTTTATAGAAGTCCTCGAGTAAGTGCGAGAGGAAGCAAAACTTAACAGTAAAACCATGAGATTATATTAATAATCCTACACTAAGAAAGAGCTCGAGAGAAGGATATAGAAGCTGGTAGAGTTCGCTAACTACCTTGCTTAGTTGAAACTCAAGCCCGCAGCTGCCGCGGGTTTAGCAATATCTGTACGAATATATACATAGAAGCTTCGGGAATATACCGAAGTCAAACAAACGTACCAAAAGAAACGGCGTATAGGGTTGTACTTGTATATATAATATATATAAAGGCCCAAAAAACTTACATACAACTTCTTTTGCTAAAGAGATTCAGTTAAATGTTACTTAAATCACTTTACTAATATGTCAAGATCAGTTGTCTCCAACAAAGAGTCCAGAAGTTATTTATCAATAAACAATTGCAAAGCCTCAGTGATGAGAACCTCGCTTTCTTGTCTTTCTTGGACCGAACTGGTATCAGTAAATGTGAATTAGAAATGTCTTTATTACTCAAACTGTCCTTGTCAGTACATTAGCATATTTCCCAGCAAGTAACAAATTAAGACTGTTTTACGTCAATCTTCACAAGAGACTTTTAAAAGATCGTTCAAAGAGTACTAAGAAGTTTCATATCCTGAAGGACTTCTGGGGTGCATTTGGCGGATGACTTCATGTGTCTTTGCTTTTGAATCTTACAGCTGAGAAAACAAATTACTGGATCATATAGAAACGTTTGTAAAGACAATGAGTGTTTTATTTATTAAAAGTACTAAAATTAAATGCTTGGAATTGTCTCAAGTGTTTTTTCTTTGTGGATTAATACGAGCACTTCACACGTGGTGTTTCCTCGATTCTCCCACGCAAGTACAAGGTTAACTCTACTTTTAATATCCAAGCCTGAATTGGGTGAAACTGTATGATTGCTGTTGCAGGGAGTTTGAAATTTAGTAGAAAATAGATTAATATTGCATTCAAGGGTCGACTGGCTCGCAGGTCCTCGAGAAGTACAAAAGTAACAGAGCACTTCTCTCATTAGGCGCACGTTAAAGCCACAGACCGCTCGCAATCTCCTTAGTGATTTGAGAAAGCTGGATTAGCAATATTTACCCTCTTGACAAAACGTCTGACACATTGAACTGTAGAATGCCGCATATGAACTGTTTCTATTGTTAGAATTGTGATGTGAAAATATCTCAAGACTACAAACAGTTGGCGGGCGGTAAGTCTAGATATCTGATGCGGATTAATAAACACGACATGTTTTATGTGGGATCTAGATTTGACAAAGCTGAGAAAACATCCACATCTGTCAAAGTTCTGCCTTTCAAAAGTGCAATACTCAGTTCGTAGAAAAAGAAAGACTTCTGATTGGGTCAGTGGCAATATGTTCAGCTGATATGTCGTCGATTGCATTACATAAACTCATGCAGTGATTTCGTGCGGTGTTCAGATATTTTTCCAATGTTTCTCACTTGATGACTAAACTTGTTTTCGAACAAAGCCAATTCTGAAAGATGTTCTGGATGTCCCACTTCATGACCACACTAACGCAAGTTTAAGTTGAAAGTAATTGCTTAGTTTTTTACGTTACACCACAACGTTAGCTTTCGACCTCTAACTGGAAGCTGTGCAATAACTGAATAAACGAAAAATACCCTGCACAGAAAACAGGCATTTCTCAATCAGAAATATTAAGCCGCCCATATACTTGTATTTATAGTTATATAATAATGTACTAAAATTAAAGCAACTTTCAAGACAAAAAATTCCCTCCAATAATAAGTTCACTCCCTGCGGTCATTGTTCAATTCACTTATTTTGTACGAGTTAGATTACATAACTGAAGTTATACGGAGCAATGTTTCGATGAGTTCTTTTGGTAAAAGTATAACACAAACGCGGGAATTAAGTTAACTTCGCGTCAGGAAACAACTTCCGGATGTAGGTAGTGCCTTGTTCTGAATGCGGTCGGTTAGGGACCATTCATTTTTTAGAAGGGAGGG
>JAOBYG010079991.1:0-20052 GCA_025403545.1 Epizoanthus stellaris
CAAGAATGTTGTTGTCAATCCCATCCGTGCCCCCCTCAGCCTAACCTTCGCCCCCCCCCACGGCGGGGGGAGAAGGGACCAGAGAACCGGCTCTGGAACCGCTGCTGAAATTGAGTTTCAGTTCAGGGGAGTGTGGACCAGAGAGCCGGGGAGAAGGGACCAGAGGTGTGCCTCTGGGAGTCACTGCTGAAATTGAAGCTTTCAGCTCAATTTCGGCCCCGCCTCCAAGCTGGCAGAACGCACGGGACTTGAAATTCTGAGCCGTCCCGGAGGGACAAGGGATTGTAGACAGGGAATTTATTCCCTGTCGCCTGGCCGCCGAGACGAAAACTCAGCCTAAAGCTGCCCGGGAAGAATGTATACAACCCCGGTGGGGTTGGGGATGTGGTGGCTCGTGACCCAGGGTGGCGCTTCGCTTACCCTGGGCTTTGGTATTCAACCCCCTTGGGGTTTCAGAATCCGGCCGGGATTCACGATGACATCGCCGCTGGAAAGTCGTCTCAGGGCGAATTTACTTGGCAGTCGGAAAGACCCCCTCAACTCGAAGTCGAGGGGGTCACAACAAGACCTGGGTAACTCAGCTCAACGCCAAGATGTAGCCGTCGCTAGATTCTAGAAGCGGACCAGAGACTCAGCAGACGCTGCTGGAGCAGGGCGCGGCCTTTTTTGCTCGATAGGAAGACGGCCGCGGAAGCGCCCCGGCCGCTATTTTCAGCCATCCAGCCATCACGCTCGAGAGGCTCGATGGCTTCGGCTCCGCGCTTGCTCAGCAGCTGATTGACGGTATCGAGGTCGGTCCCGACCAACTTCTCGATCTGGGCTCTAGCCGTCTCGAGATCGGCCATCAAATGCCCCATTTCCTCGACCTGCGAGCCGGTCGGTGGGCCGTGATAGCCACTGATTGAGCCGTAGAGATTACCCAGATCCTCGCGCAGCTTATTGTCGCCAGAGAGCATGCCGGCTTTCGCGGTGGAAACCAGCGTGGTGCGGAGCTTCTCCGCCTTCTCGCCGAGAGCTGCCACCGCTTGGCGATCTTTTTTGCGCAGGTCACCTTCGGCTCTTTCTTTGGCCAGCTCGCGGATATTCTCCAGCTGGGCGATCTGGAAGCTCAGGCTTTCGAGCCCGTCATAGAGCTCTAGAGAGGCATTCTGCTGCGCCAGGCGCTGGTCTCTGGTGTAGGCATTCCGAAGATCCGGAACCAGGTCGACGGTGCTCCAGAACTCGTCCTTGCCCTTGATCAACTTCACCTTATAGGTGCCTTCGAGCACCTGCGGTCCGAGGAAGGCCGGCACCAGGCTGGTGGCTGCTGGCAGCTTCGGCGCTTTGAAGCGCATCGGCCAATCGACCCGATTCATGCCCTTGCGCTTGCCGCCAGCCATGGTGGCGATGAGCGAATCGCTCTGGTCGTAGACCTCGACCTTCAAATCCCCGAAGAGATGGCGTTTGGCCAGGTAATAGGTGATCGAAGCCGCCTCGCTGGGCACCTCGCCGACGAATTCATCGTCGGAGCCAAGACCGAAAGCACCAGCGCCGCCGATCACCATTTCCGCGGGCTTGGAAGGCAGCATCACGACGTTGTCGGCTAGCGCCTCGACGGTCAAAGCACGGACCGGCGTCAGGTCGTCGATGATGAAAATGCCGCGGCCATGGGTACCGATCACCAGATCGTGGTCGTTCGGATGTACAAAGACATCGTGCACGGCAACCCGCGGTAGACCGCCTTTGAAACGCGCCCATTGAGCTCCGCCATCGAGCGATAGGAAGAGCCCGAATTCGGTGCCGAGGAAGAGCAGATTTGGATTCACCGGATCCTGCTCGATGACATGCGCATAGCCATCCACCGACTCGTTGGTGAGCGAAGTCCAGGTGACTCCATAATCGTTCGTGCGGTAGACGTGAGGCGCGACATCTCCATGCCAGTGACGATCGAAGGTGGCGAAAGCCGTGGCCGCGTCATGCGGGCTGGCGTGCACGGAGGAGACCCAAGATTCAGGCTCGAGATCGGGCACATTGGCGATCACGTTGGTCCAGCTCGCGCCGCCGTCGCGAGTGACCTGAACATTGCCATCGTCCGTGCCGACCCAGATCACTTTGCCATCCTTGGGCGACTCGGAGATCGAGTAGATCGAGCAGTGATTCTCGGCCGTTGAATTATCGGGCGAGATGCCGCCGGATTCTTTCTGCCGCTGCTTCGCGGGATCATCGGTGGTGAGATCGGGGGAGATGGTCTCCCAGGTCTCGCCGCGATCGCGCGAGCGGTGTAGATATTGCGAGCCGTAATAAAGCGTGCCAGCGGCATTCGGCGAGAGGTGCATCGGCGTATTCCAATTGAAACGCAGATCCTCTTCATCGCCGCGTTGATAGGGAAAGATCACCTTGGTCACGCCGAGCTTCTTATCGGCCCGGTAGAGATTGCCGCCTTGGCTCTCGGAATAGGCGATATTCGAATCGGCAGGATCCGGCAGCACCCAGAAGCCGTCGCCGAAGCTCACCATCTGCCAGTCGGCATTCGAGACGCCACTGGCGCGACGCGACGGGCCGACCCAGCTGCCGTTATCCTGCAGGCCGCCGTAGACGTTATACGGCACTTCATTATCGGCGGCGACTTGGTAGAACTGTGAAACCGGCAGGGTCTTGATGTGGTTCCACGAGTCAGCGCTGTCGTAGGAAATGTAGACGCCGCCGTCGGTGCCGAGGACCAGCTCATGTGGATTATTGGGATTGATCCAGAGGGCATGATGATCGGGGTGCACTGCGAAGTTGAAGCCGCCACCGAGCATCGAAGAGAAGCTCTCACCGCCATCGGTAGAAATCGTCAGCGTGAAGCCTGGCTTGAAGACCTTCTGATGGTCGGTCGGGTCAACGAGCAGCTCGCTGAAGTAAAAAGGCCGCATTTGCACATTCTGTGACGCGTTGACCTGACGCCAGGTGGAGCCGAGATCGTCAGAACGGAAAAGCGCCGTTTCTTCGGATTCGACCGTCGCGTAGACCACATTCGGTCGTGACGGCGCGACCGCGACCGCGATACGACCGAGATCGCCTTCAGGCAGGCCGGTTTCAAGCTGCTGCCAGGTCTCGCCACCGTCCATCGAGCGGTGCAGACCGCTGCCCGGACCGCCGGATTCGAAGAAATGAGCCCAACGACGGACCTGCCACATGGCGGCATAAACGATATCGGGCTCCTGCGGGTCGATATCGATATCGGCACAACCGGTGGTCTGGTCAACGTAGAGCAACTTCTTCCACGTCTCGCCACCGTCGCTGGTCTTATAGAGGCCGCGCTCCTCGTGATCATCGAAAAGATGCCCCAAAGCACAGACGTAAACCACGTCTGGGTCTTTGGGATGGATGCGAATCGTCGCGATGCGTTCGCTCGACTCCAGGCCCATCAGCTTCCACGACTCACCGCCGTCAGTGGACTTGAAAACACCCTCGCCGACGGAAACGCCGTTGCGTGTCCAGGATTCGCCAGTGCCAACCCAGACTGTGTCGGGATCCGACGGCGCCACGCGCACCGCGCCAATGGATTGGGTGTAATCGTCGAAGATCGGCTCGAAGGTCGTGCCGCCGTCGTCGGAGAGCCAGACACCGCCCGACGCCGTACCGACGTAGATCTTGAGCGGATCCGTCGCCACGGCATCGATCGAAGCGATGCGGCCGCTCATCACGGCCGGACCGATCGCGCGGGCACGTAGGGCCCCGAAGGTATTGGAATCGACCGTCGGAGCGGCCTGGATGGCGCTCGGCGTCAAGCCGAACACCAGGAGCGTCGAGAGAGTCAAAAGCGAGCGCATCATGATTTAGCGGGCCTCAATCAGATCATTGCTCGGCGGCGGCGGGAGCCGGCGCCGCGGCGGGCATGACGAAGAGGGCGTCGTTGATGTCTTCCGGGTTGATCTCGATCGAAGTGAAACTGATCTGCATTCCCGCGGGCGCGCCCTCGGGGATGAATTCCATCGAATGCGCCAGCATCAGGCCCTCGACTTCCTTGTAGTCACCGACCACGACATTGGCTTTCATCGATTGACCAGCTTGGGTCGAGATCGTGGTTTCCTGCTTGAACTCGAGGAAATATTCGGTATCAAGGTAGGAGTAGGCGATATCGCCGGTGTCGAGCGTGACCTTCAGCTTATAAGCCTCGGTGCCATCGACCTCTTCTTTGCCGACCAGCTCGACGGTATGGCCTTTATCCTTCCAGTCGACCAGCGGGCCTTCAAAATCAGCCTGGCGCTTGACTTGCTTGACCTCATCAGCGCTCATCTTTTGGGCGTCGGGTTTGCCCATCATCGGGAAAATCTGCCAACCGGTCTCGCCATCATAGGCCTGGACGATCTGTTGGCCCTGCATCTCCATCTCCATCCGGACTTTGCCGGGGCGCATGAAATACATGGTCATCGGCATTTCCATGCCGGGCCCCATGGTCATCGTGCCAGAGATTTTGGCCGTATCGACCTTGGACCAGGCGTCTTGGCCGCCACGAGATTCGATATTTTTCGCCACGACCTGGTCAACGGTCATCTCTTCGGCAAAGGCGGGGACGCCAGCCAAGAGCAAAATCATCAGCGCGAGAATCAGCTTACGCATAGGGAATTCCTTTTCAAGGGTTGGTGAGAGAAACTGGAGGTGGGAGGAAGGCAGGGGCAGGGGACCTGGTTGAGTCTAAGAACGAGGGCGGCGCCGATAGGTTTCGGGCGCTCGCCGCAGGGCTGCCTCGGCCTAGCTTATCGTGCCGGTTCAAATGACGCTCGATCAGGCCATGTTGGGGTACCTTTGTGGACTTTCTAAACGCCCAGAGATAGCCTGATCGTCTTCAATCCGACGAGATACGTTGAGCTTCTACGACATAAGGCTGCTTTATATTCGCGAGCTACGTGCTGCCCTGCGCGAACGCGGAGTGGTGGTCAATAGCTTGCTGGTGCCGCTGCTGCTCTATCCGGTGCTTCTGTGGTTGATTTTCTCGGCCATCGGTTTCATTCAGGGTCGCGAGCAGCGCATGCCCTCGAGGATGCTGCTGCTCGCCCTGCCCGCGGCCCACGCCGAGCTCGAGAGCTTTTTTGAAGAAGACGAGCAGACGCTGATCGCCGAGGCGGGCGACGTCGAGGATATCGAGGCCGCTTTGCGCGACGGTACCTTGGATCTGGCGGCGACTTTCCAAGAGAGCCCGCGGACCCCGGAGGAGCCGGCGAATTTCACCATCTCGCTGCTGTGCAATAGCGCCGAGGATCGATCGCTGCGCGCCAAGCGACGCTTTGAAGAGAAGCTCGGGGAATATCGAATTCTGTGGCTTGAAAGAGCGGCCATCGAATTCGGCATCTCGCCGGAGCAATGGCTGGGCTTTGATGTCGAGCTCGAGAACGTCGCCAGCAGTGAAGATGTCGGTGCTTTTCTGCTCGGCTTGATGGTGCCGATGCTGATGATGATCATGATCGCTGTCGGCTGCTTCTACCCGGCTGTCGATGCCACAGCAGGGGAGCGCGAGCGCTCGACCTGGGAGACGTCGATGACGCTCGGCGTCAGTCATAGCAGCATTCTGGTGGCGAAATATCTCTATGTCGCGACGCTCGGCGGGTTGGCGGGTTTGCTCAATCTGGTGGCCATGACGATTTCGATGGCCGCGCTCTTGCGCCCGATGCTCGGCGGCGCCAGCGACGCGGTGCGTTTCCAGATTCCGTGGTTGGCTCTGCCGGTAATGTTGATCGCGACCTTTGTTTTCGCCTTGATGGTGGCAGCAGGCATGATGCTTTTCGCGGTTTTCGCCCGCACTTTCAAAGAAGGTCAGGCGATGATCGCGCCGGTTTATATGTTGAGCCTGCTGCCTCCCTTGCTGGTGACCTCGCCCGACCTCGAGCTGAATTTCAAATGGGCTCTGGTGCCGGTGGCCAATGTCTGCCTGCTTTTCCGCCAGGCGATCACCGGCGAGATCGATTGGCTGCTCGCCTTGCTGGTGATGGTCGTTCAGGTCCTGCTCATCGCCCTGCTGCTAGCGGCCGCGCGTTGGGTGCTGAGCTTCGAAGACGTGGTGGTCGGCAGTTATCAAGGCTCATTTATGCGTTTGCTCAAGCAGCGTTGGATGCGGGCAGGAGCAGGCCAAGAAATAGCGGTGAAAAATGATCCAGGAAGAAGCTGAAGCTCAGGCGGCAGCACCGGCGGTCGAAGTCGTTGGCTTGTGCAAGACCTTCTACGATGAAGGGCGCGGCGAGGTGCGGGCGGTTGACGGCGTCGATTTCGCCTGCCCACGAGGTCGTATCTTCGGCCTCTTGGGCGCCAATGGCGCCGGCAAGACGACGACGCTGCGGATGCTTTCCACTGTGCTGCGCCCGAGCGCGGGCGAAGCGCGAATCGACGGTGTATCCGTCACCGAAAAACCCGGCGAAGTGCGCCGACGCCTCGGCTTCTACTCCGCGTCTACAGCGCTCTATCCGCGATTGACGGCGCGGGAAACGCTCGAGTTTTTTGCCCGCATCAACCGGTTTCCCAAGCCACGAGTCGCCGAGCGAGTCGCCGAGGTGATCGAACGATTCGGCATCGGCGCCTTCGCAGATGCGCGGGTCGAGAAGCTCTCGAGCGGCATGAAACAGAAGGTCTCGATCGCTCGCACGGTCGTACACGATCCACCGGTGGTGATTTTCGACGAGCCCACAGTCGGTCTCGATGTGTTGAATGCCCTGTCCCTGGTCGATGCCATCCGCGACCTGCGAGAAGCCGGCAAGACGGTGATTTTCTCGACCCACATCATGAGCGAAGCCGAGAAGCTCTGCGACCAAATCGCGATCATCCATGGTGGCAAGATCTTGGTGCGCGATTCTCTTGATGGCCTGCGGGAAAAAGCCGGCAAGCATTATCTGGAAGATATTTTCGTCCATTACGTGCAGGATGCCGACGCTGAAACCCGCGCGGCTCTTGCGGCGCGCGAAGCCCGTGAGCTTGAAAGCTTCGGGAGCGGCCGCGCGTGAGCTTTGATCGCGCCTCGCCGCTGTGGCCGCTGCTCGGCGCTGAGCTGCGCATGCTGGCGCGCGATAAGCGCACGCTTATCGCGTCGATCTTGCTGCCTATCTTGGTGATGCCGCTCTTCTTTTTCATCACCAGCCTGGGCCAGCGTCAACGGCAAGAACGGATTGCTTCGCAGGTCTTCGAATATGCGCTCATCGGCAGTCAAGCCGAAGAGGCGCGAGCGCTTCTGGGCCTGGTTGCAGCTGCTGGAGCAACGGATGAGAACGCACCAGTCGAGCTGCGCGAGCTGACACTGGGCCGACTGGCGCAAGACGAGCTGACACCGGGCGAGCAAAGCATCGAGATCGAGAAAGCGCTCGCTGAGCGTCAAGCTCAGGTCATTCTCAGGGCTGTCTCGGCCAAAGAAGCCGCCCAGGAGGCAGCCGAAGAACTAGCGGTGCAGCAGGCGAGCTCAGGCAATGACGGCTCCCAAGACGCTTTGCAGGGCATCGGCGAATTGCCGCTGATTCGGCTCTTTTTCGTTGCCGATTGGGACGCCTCGAATACTGCCATCGAAGAGCTTGAGAGACGTTTGCAGCGCGCGCTTTTGGTGCGCCAAGGCGAGTTGCTCGAGCAAGCAGGTTTCCTGCTGCGACGCGAGCAGATGGCGTCGATTGCTGAGATCGAAGATGTCGCGACGGCGGCAGAGCGCACCGGGGCGTCACTCGGGCGCTGGGCGACGCTTTTTCTGATGCTCTTTCTGATCATCGGCGGCTCGGTGGTGGCGGCCGATACGCTGGCGGGTGAGAAGGAGCGCGGCACGCTCGAGACCGTGCTCACCACGGCCGCCGGACGTGGCGAGATCATCGGCGCGAAGTTGCTCGCGATCTTGGCAGTCGGTCTGCTGATCACGGCAATTCAGCTGATCAACCTGGGGCTCTATGCCGGTCTGCGGGTGATCGATGTACCGGCAGATTTCGCGGTTGATCTAGGGCCCGCGGCGCTCTTCTGGTTGGTTTTCCTCTTTTTGCCTTTTGCGCTTCTAGTCTCGGCGACGCTGCTCTGGGTCTCCGGCCGCTCGCCGACCTATAAGGCTTTCCAGATCGCCCTGCTGCCGCTGATGCTCTTACTCTTGGCACCGACAGTCACGCCATTTCTTCCGGGGCTTGATCTGCGCTCGGTGATCGCTGTGGTGCCGATCGCTGGCGCGGCGGTTGCCGTGCGAGAAATTCTTTCGGGTCAGCTGGACATACCCTTCCTGCTGCTCACTTGGCTGGTCTCAGCAGCGGCGGCGGCGGCGATTGCCCGCGCCTGCCTACGCGACCTCTCGAGCGAGCGGCTGATCACGGCAGTGGACCGTGATCGAGCTTCACATTTTGGCGGCGAGCAGCTCTTGGAGCGCCACATCCTGCGCTATTTCGCTGCTGGCTGGGCGCTGATTTTTCTTTCCGCGCTCGGCTTCGGCTTCGGCCTGCGCGGGCAGGTGCTCTTCAATGTGGTCGGCGTTTTCTTCGGCGGCGCGCTCCTGCTCATCCGCCGCTATCGGCTCGACCCACGGCAAGCTCTAGCGCTGCGCCCAGTGGGCCCGTCGGTGTGGGCCGGGGTGCTGCTCGGTGCACCAGCGACTTTTCTTCTCGGCGTGGCGGTCGCTCGCTTGTCCGGCTGGCTCTTTCCGCTGCCCGAAGAAGTGCTCAAGGCTCTGGGGCAGGGAATCGTGCCGGCCGAGATGCCACTCTTGGAGCTGCTCTTCTTCGTCGCAATATTGCCTGGCATCTGCGAAGAGGTGGCATTTCGTGGGGTGCTCCTACATGCCCTCAGGCGCCGTTTCGCGCCGTTTTCGCTGATGCTGGTCACGGCTTCAGTCTTCGCGGTTTTCCATGTCGAATGGGTGAGACTACTGCCGACCTTCGTGCTCGGCCTTTTCCTGGCCGCCTTGACCCTGCTGACCGGCTCTTTGTTGCCGGCGATTCTCTGGCATATTCTAAATAACGCTTCGGCGATCCTCGCGCAGCGCTCAGGAATGGATGTCGCGGCGTTGCCGCCGAGTAGTTTTTTCTGGGCGGCTGGGGTTGCGATCCTGGCCTGGACGTTGATCTGGCGGGGGCGCTCGCCCTATCCTCTTGAGCGTGATCAACCGAGCGACTGATTCGAATAGATGGCCAAGAGCCGGCAGGGCAGGCATGCATAGCCCAGTGCCGGGCCGGCTGATGGTGGCTGGCTTAGTCGTGGCTGGCTTAGTCGTGGCTGGCTTGGTGAGTGGCTGTGGCAGTACCGGCGCTGACCGTTCCACGGGTTCCGCTACGCCCGGAGCTCCGAATGTCATCTTCATCGTCGCGGACTCCCTGCGCGCTGATCGCCTGAGTCTTTATGGGCATGCGCGGCCAACCTCGCCCCATCTCGAGGTTCTAGCGCAGCAGGGGGTGGTCTTTGAACGCGCCTTCGCCCAGGCGCCGTGGACGCCGCCTTCGATGGCTTCGTGGATGACCGGGCTCTATCAAACGTCCCATCAGGTGACGCATTCTCGGCGCCATGAGGGCGCGCATTCGAAGCTGGACCCGCGGCTCGTGACGCTGGCTGAGTTGCATCGTGAGGTGGGCTATAAGACAGCCGCGGTGACAGCGCAGCCATGGATTTCTGCTGCCACGGGCTTTGAGCAGGGCTTCGATCATTTCGAAGTGGTGTCGAATTCCAATGATCCGTATGGCAATGACAAGGTCATGCTCGGCGGCTTGGACTGGATCGCACGTCAAGGCGGCGAGAGATTTTTCCTCTACCTGCATACGATGGATCCGCATTTTCCCTATCAGGTACCTGAGATCTTTCGTTTCACCGACGAGGCTGCGCCGGTGCCTTTCGCAGATGGCGTGAGCTTGCAGGAGCTCGAACGCTTCAATCGTCCGGCTGCGCCGCCATCGGCGGAGCAGCTGGCTTATCTCTTGGATCTCTATGACGCTGAGATTCGCTACGTCGATTGGTGGCTAGGCGTCCTCGACCGGCAGCTACGTCAACTGGAGATTCGTGAGCACACCCTGATCGTCTTCACCTCGGATCATGGCGAGGCGTTTTATGAGCATGGCGTTTGGGGCCACATCACGACGGTCTATAACGAGATGCTGCATATCCCTCTGGTGCTCTCGATGCCCGGTCTCGAAGCGCGCCGGGTCGAGGCGCCGGTCGAGTCGGTGGATCTCTTGCCGACCCTGGCCCGCTTGGTGGGTTTTGAAGCGCCGCCAGGCCTGCCCGGTCGAGATCTTCTCGCTGGCAGCCTCGCGGGGATGGCCTATTCCGAAGGCGACGGCCTACGCTCTTTCAAATTGCAGAGCCGTGAGCTCAGCTTGATTGTCGACCCGCATCGAAAACGCGGCGCGCTCTTCGACCTCATCACCGATCCGCTCGAGCGCCGGAGTGTGGCCAAAGAGCGGCCACAAGATGTCGAGCGTATGTGGCGCTTATTGCGCGATCGCCGGCTCGCCGCCGCGCGCCTCGCACTCGAGGGGGAAGCCGCCAGCGTCTCGCTGGATGAAGCGACTCAGGACGAGCTCGAAGCCTTGGGTTATGCCCGGTAGAGCGTCAGGCGGTGCCAGCCAGCAGGCGTTCGCTGGCCCCTTGCACCTCAAGCTGCCGGGCGCGGGCTGTGGCATCGCTGGCATGGCTGAGAAAGCGCAGAGTCTGTGCCGCGTCAGCTAAGAGGTCGCGCCTGACGGCGTCGACAGCAGAGGCCATTTCTTGCGACAAGGCTCCTTCGACGTCGTCCAGACTATCGATGACATGCTCGAGCTCCGCGTCGACGCGTTCGAGGTCGGAGCTCAATGTAAGGAGCTTCTGCTGGGCTTGATGGGTGCGGTCATCATTCGATTGCATGGGGATCTCCTGGCTGCCTCTTGTTTCGACGTGATTCGTAGAGCTGCCTCTTCATAAAGCCGAGAAAGCTCCGTCTGAAGCGATTTCATTCGCTCTTGAATGGCAATCGACAGCGATCGGAAAAAGCGGCAAGGCATCTCCGGTCTTCAAGCGAAGAGCGCCGCGGTGTATCCTTGGCGGCAGTGATTCCGATGACAGAAGCGTCCACCGACCTCCGTGCGACTCTCCAGAGGTCGCTCGGCTATCGTTTCTCTGAAGAGAGCCTGCCGATTTTGGCCCTCACTCATAGCTCGTTCAGCAATGAGAAGGGCGAAGAGGATAATTACGAGCGCCTGGAATTCCTGGGCGATGCCGTGCTCGGCCTGGTTGCCTCCCAATGGCTCTACCTGCGGTTTCCGAAAGCGCCGGAAGGACAGCTCGCCAAATTGAAGAGCTTTCTGGTCAGTGCACCGGCTCTCGCCGATTTTGCCAATTCCATAAAGCTCGGCCGCCATATTCGGCTCGGAGTCGGGGAGGAGCGCTCAGGTGGTCGCGAGAAGACATCGATCCTTGCCGATTGTCTGGAGGCGCTTTTCGGCGCTATTTTCCTCGATGGTGGCCTGGATGCCGCCAAACCGCTCGTCGAGAGGGTCGTCGGTCGCGCCCTCGAGCGCCGCGGCGAGATTCGTCATAACGACGCCAAGACCCGCCTGCAGGAGCTGACGCAGGGCAAAGGATTGGGCCTGCCTGCCTATGAGATGGTGGCGGAGTCAGGACCGGACCATCGCAAACGCTTTACTGTCGAGGTCCATCTCGAAGGGCGCTTGATCGGTTGCGCCGAGGGCCATAGCAAGAAGGCCGCGGAGCAAGCAGCAGCGGCCAATGCCCTGGTCACGCTGCCGGAGCTTCAGCCAGAGCTTTCTTGACCGCGTGACAGCCGGCTCCTAGAATCCCCTCCGCCCGCCCCGAAAGCATCTCGCCATCGGGGCCTGCGATTTTTTCCTTCAAGCTCTCCCATCCATCCCGCCCTTACTTTGCTTTTTCCGGAGACGTCATGAGTCGAGTCACCGTTCGGCATCTAAAAGAACATGAAGGCGAGACCGTCACCCTCCGGGGCTGGCTCACCAATAAGAGACGCAGCGGCAAGATCGCTTTTCTGCAGGTACGCGACGGCAGCGGTATTGTGCAGACCGTGATCAGTCGCAATGATGTCTCGGAAGAGGCCTGGGAGGACGTCAAACAGGTGACCCAAGAGTCGACCGTACGGCTCACAGGTATCGCCCGAGTCGATGAGCGGGCTCCCGGCGGCGTCGAGATCCAGGGCACCGATTTCAAAGTCGACTCGCTCACCGACGAGTGGCCGATTACCAATAAAGAGCACGGCACAGATTTCTTGATGTCGAAGCGTCATCTGTGGCTACGCTCCTCGCGCCAGCGAGCCGCGTTGGCCGTGCGCAATGAAGTGTGCCAGGGCATCCGTGACTTCTTTTACAACCGCGAATTTGTCCTGATCGACTCACCGATTTTGACGCCGACGGCTTGTGAGGGCACGTCGACGCTCTTCCAGACCGACTATTTCGGTGACCCGGCCTTCCTCAGCCAATCGGGACAGCTCTATTTGGAGCCAGCTTGTGCCGCTTTCGGCAAGGTCTATTGCATGGGGCCGACATTCCGTGCGGAGAAGTCGAAGACCCGGCGCCATCTGATGGAATTCTGGATGGTCGAGCCCGAGGTCGCCTTTCTCGATTTCGATGGTGTGGTCAAGCTGGCCGAGGAATTCGTCGTCGAGCTGACCGGGCGGGTGCTCGATCGTTGTGCGACGGATCTGGAAGTATTGGAGCGCGATCGCGCGATGCTCGAGAAGGTGACGCCGCCCTTCCCGCATATCTCCTATAAAGAGGCGCTCGAGATCCTGCGCGGCAAGGGCAAGGACCTTTCCTGGGGCGACGATTTTGGCGGCGAGGACGAAACGATCCTCGCCGAGCATTTCGACAAGCCGGTTTTTGTCAGCCGTTTCCCAGCCTCGATGAAGGCGTTCTATATGCAGCCGGATCCGGAAGATTCCGATCTCGCGCTCGGCCTCGATCTGATCGCACCCGAGGGTTATGGTGAGATCATCGGCGGCTCGCAGCGTATTCATGATCACGATCTTCTGCTCGAGCGCATCCAGCAGCATGAGCTGCCGATCGAGGCCTTCCAGTGGTACCTCGACGTGCGGCGTTATGGCAGCTTTCCGCATTCGGGTTTCGGCATGGGTATCGAGCGCTTCGTGGCGTGGATGACCGGTGTGCGCCATTTGCGCGAGACGATTCCATATCCGCGCATGCTCTATAAGATCTACCCTTAGTCGCAAATGTTCCAAAGCGCCCCTTCCAAGCGCATGGCCACTGGCGTCGCTGTGCTCTTGACCTGCATTTGGGGCACGACTTGGGCCGGCGTGCGAATCAGCCTCGACGGCTATCCGCCCTTGCTCGGGGTCGGGCTGCGCTTCGCTCTATCGTCCTTGGTGCTTTTCGCCTTGGCGTGGCGCTGGCGGATCTCCATGCGCCCAACTCCGCGTTTGGCGCTCTTGTGGCTGGTGCAAGCGACTTGCGCTTTTGGTATTTCATACGGCGTCGTCTATTGGGCCGAGCAATGGGTACCGTCGGGCTTGGTGGCGGTCTTATTTTCGACGCTGCCGCTTTTTGTCACGCTCTTCGCCTACGGTCTATTACCGGGTGAGCGACTCGATGGCTTCGGCTGGCTGGGCATGATTGCCGGATTCTCCGGCGTTGCCGTGATCTTTTCCGAGGATCTATCCGCTTTGGGTGGTGAGCATGTGCGCTTTGCAGCCCTGATCGTCATGTTCGCGCCGGCCACGGCTGGCATCTCACAAGTGATCGTCAAGAGGTGGGGAAGCAGCTTCCATAGTCTGACGATCGTGGCGCCGCCGATGATGATTTCGGCGCTCGCGATGGTCACGCTATCGTGGTTCTTAGAAAGTGAGCGCGAGATCAGTGCCGGCCTATGGCCGACGATGGCGATGCTCTACCTTGCCCTTTGTGGCTCTGCGCTGGCGTTCACGCTCTTCTTTTGGCTGCTGCAACATGTGGCGGCGATCCGCATCTCCCTGATCGCCTACGGGGCACCGGTGGTGGCGGTGATCATCGGCACACTCTTTCTCGATGAGCCACTGACACTGCGCATGGTGGTCGGAGCCCTGCTGGTGATCTCAGGTGTTGCTTTCGTCGCGATCCCAGCTGAATCCCGGCCCGGGTTCCTGCGCTGAGCTTTCCGGTGCTGAGCTAAATTCCCGATTTGGCCGCGGCTTCGCGTACCCGCGGGTCGGGATCTTGGGCTGCCCTGAGGTAGAGATCTTCGCCGAGGCTTTTCTGCAAGCGCGAAGCGGCGAGCAGCCTGACGCGTGGGCTTGGATCGGCGAGAGCCTTTTCGTAGATGCTGCGTCCCAAGCGAGGCCGCAGCTGCGACGCGGCATTTTCCCGCCTGGGCTGCGGGATCTCGGCGGCGAAAACTTCTTCGAAGCAGGACGCGCAGCCGATCTCGGAGAGAAAATCGTAGAAATCGCGCTGGCGAAAGGACGATAGGCCGGCGAGCGTACCGTCGACGAAGGTCTGTCGCCAGGCAGTGCCCACCGCGCTTTCTTGTTGCTCACGCAGGCGACGCCGGGCCTCGGCATCGACCTTAGTCGCGCCAAGCAAGTGGACCAACTCCGATTCGATGCGTCGGCGCTGCTCACCGCGAATCTCCCCCAAGTCGACCATCAAGAGCTCGGTGAAGAGTTCGAGGTGGGGCGAGCGGTCGATCGGCTGCGGGTAGGCCGGAGTCGTGGTTGGCGGCATTGAGGAGCAGGACCAGCGCACATTGGCGTAGAGCGAGGATTCTTCGAGCTGAGCTTCGAGCGCGCGCGCCGCGGCGATGCCGCGGGTTATTCCAGAATCGAGGCGTTGGCGTTCATTTCCAAGAGCCTGGAGCAGAGAGTCGGCAAAGGGGCGGTAATAATCCGGGTCGCGTTTGCATAGATTGCACGGCCAGCCGGCGCCACCGCATTCTCGGTCGATATCCCGCACCAGCTGATGGAGAGAATCGGCACTTCTTCGTGCCTCGGTTACCGAATATTTGGTTGCCGGCAGGCGATCGCTTCGCAAGCCCGCGACACCGCGCAGAAAAGCGCTGGTCTGACCGTAGATCTCAGCCAGGCCGCCAGGAATCTGAGTTCCTTGGTAACCGAGGATGCAGGCGTTGGGAAAAAGCTCGCGATAAGCTTCATCCTCACCGGCAATCTGCTGAATAGCGGCGAGCAGGCGCTCGGATTGGCCGGCGCGCACGCTGGTATCCTCGACGATATGGCGAACATAATCGATCGGGTCGCCGACGAATCCCGATTTGACGTCGGTCCAGCAGCCTTGGAGCAGAACCAGGGAGGGTGTTTGGAAGAATTGATCACGTCCCTCCAAGCCGAGAAGTTGGTTGGCGAGCTTCGTCGTATAGAAGCTACCGCGGCCGAAATCGCCGGAAAATCCTGAGGCGTGGTGACCTGAGATGGAGAGCAGGTCGATACTCTTATCTTTATAGGCCTGGACCACGAAGCGCGCGCTCTGCCCAAGATAGCCGGGGCGATAAAGCGCGAGATTCTCATTCCAGAAATCCACGCCACCGCGCAGCCATTCCGAAGGGCAACCAGTCGATGCCGTGCACGGCTCGACGCAGAGGAATGACTGCAAGACGTCATGCTCGATCGGCTCGTTATAGTCGAGGAAAAGCGCTCGCAGAGGTTTTTCTTGCGCCGCGGCGGGGAGAATAAATAGAGTCGTCAGGCAGAAAAAGCCAAGGGCCACGGGGCGCAATGCCGCGGTCAGAGGAGGCGCGGATTCGGGCGTCATTCTAGTGTCCTGTTTGATCAATTCGTACCAGATATTTCGAGGATTTCGTGGCGGTACCGAGGCGCGCCGACGCAAGAATAGTGGGGCTCTTTCGAGGAGGCGGAACGAAAGTAGCGCCGCGAAAGACCAAAATCAGCGCTACGAATTCATCAAGCGGGACACTTGGCTGGGTATCCGGGTTCAGTTCAGCTCGATACGCCCGCGGGGCGTGTCGAAAATCGCCGCCATGCCCTCGGGCGTACTGCTGATCTTGATGTCGCCGCCGATCTGAATGCCGAGAGCGCCCAGGTCTGCTTGCAGATCGGACGTGCCGACGGCGTCGATACGGAGATGGCAGAGATGGCAGCCACTCGGGGGCAGGTCATCGTTTGGATGGCGGTCTTGCCATTCGATGCAGAAGGGGAGTCGACCGCCGCGATCGATTCTCAAGGCCAGCAGGCGCCAGGCGAGAAGAGACCCGTCGGGTCGTTCGCGCTGCATATTCTGAATAGTCCCTGGTTCAAGATCAGCCGCCGCCGCGGCGTCACGCCAGAGATCCAAATCTGCCGTGCGAGCGGCCCAGGTGACCAAACGTGGAGCGCGGAGGTCGTCGACCCAGCGACCGAATCCGGTGAAGCGATGTTGCTGCGGATCGGGCGCCAGGATTTCCAGGTAGCGGCTGCTGCCGATATCGACGAGAGCATTGCGCGTGCCGACTCCCGGATGGCGGCCGCCAAGAGTCGGGCGAATGCCGAAGCGCCGTTCGATCTCCAACATGCCGCGTTCGAGATCGGGGACCGCCCACACCAGATGATCAAGCTTTGTCCGCGGCTGCATCCGGCTATTCTACGATCTCACGTCTGCCGCTAGCTACCGGCAAAGCGCCGCCACCAGGAAGGCGTTGCAGCAGCTCGTCGCGCAGCTGACCGGCGATGCGTGGCCAGCGGAAGGCCGCCGCGAAACTCTGCGCCTGGCTCGGGGAGAAGAGGTGGCGTTCGCGAACGAAGCGCTCGATACCGGCAGCGATGGCGGCGGGCGAGGAGTCTTCGATCAACAGGCCGTTGGCACCGTCGACAACGGCGTCGGTAGCGCCACCGGCTCGGCTGCAGATGGCAGGAACGCCGCTGGCTGAGGCTTCGATATAGACGATGCCGAAGCCCTCGACATCATCCGCGGTCGCCTTCGAAGCGAGGATGAAGAGGTCGGCGCGACGGTAGGCCGCGAGCAGCTCAGACAGCTCGACGCTGCCAGTGAAGCGCACACGCTCCGAGATCGCCAGCTGATCCGCCAACGCCTCGAGGCGCGGCCGATCATCACCGTTGCCGACGACCGTATAGCGCACGTCGAGATCCGGCTGCAGGCGGGCGATGGCATGCAATACGCCATCGACATTCTTGCGGCGAGTGTGGCTTGAGAGCCGAGTGACGGTCAGAATCTCGAGTGGTCCCTCGCTTTCCTGGCGCTTATCCGGATCCTCTCTACCTTGGAAGAAAGCCTCGCCGACGCCGGGATGCACGACACTCAAGCGCTCGGCCTCGACCGCTAGCCGCTGCCGGATCAAGGCGGCCGTTTGCTGGCTATTAGTGAAGAGATGCGACACCGCTGGCAGAGCGCGGGCGATGCTGTGGCGCCTGAGCGGATGGCGGATCGCCGCCGCGTAGGGGCGTTTGATGGCCTCGAGAAACCCCGGGCCACAGGCTAGCCAGGGGTTGGTGAAGTCATTGCCGTGAAAATAGGCGAAGAAAGGTCTCTCGAGTCGCCGCGCCAGCGGTAGCAAGCCCGCATTCATCGCCAGCCATAGATCGGGCGGCGTCGGCGATTTTTCCTCTGCCCTGAGCAGCCGGATGTCTTGGCTCGGGCGACCGGTGATTTTTCCAGCGAGCCGCCAGGGACCGTCGATGCCATTGCTGGGCAATGAGAAAAGGCTCACGCGATCTTGAGCCCCGAGGCTCGTCGCCAAGCCACGAGCCAATTCAGCCATGCCGCCAAGCATGGGTGGAAACTCAGGAGCGAGAAGGCCGATATGCATAGAGACTCGGTTGGAGCGTTGACGTGACTATCGTGCAGAAGTCTCGCCATGCTAGTGTCAGGCAGTGGCTTACGCAAGATCGGGGAACGGTGAGTGGGGAATCAAAGTCTTGTGCCCAAGAAGACTGAGAATCTTTATCCGGACTCCGTCTGGGAAAGCGATACTGCTCGCTGAGCCATTGCTGCCGTGAAGACCGGCGGTGTCCGGCGTAATGTGAGCTGTTACGTGTCGAGACAGAGAATCAGTAAAAGGCCTGCTTGCCCCCAGTTCGCCTGTACTGACCCCGTGCTCGAGATCGCTCGAGGAAGGCTATGAACGACGCGCGTCGACAGATTCTCCATGAATCCTTCAAGCTGATCGATCTCTCGATCTTATTCATGGCGTTTTTCTTGGCCGTCTGGGTGATCTCGGACGATAAGAGTGCGCTGGTCGGCGCGCTGATCCACAATCCGACGACAGCCATAGAGAGCAGCGTCGAGGATATCGACGGCGCGGCCGTGGAAGTCGCGAGCGAAGAGGAATTGGCCGAGGCCGAGGAGCTGGGTTGGCTGCGTTTCTTGGTGCCGATGGAACGCTGGATGGAGGAGGTCACTGGCCTGCTGCGGGTGCGGCTGATCTTTCTTCTAACCGTGCTTATCGTGGCTTGGAATGCGACCTTCACATCACGTGGACTCTATAACTCGAGACGCCTGGATTCACGACTATCTGAGTCAATCGACGTGCTGCGAGCCAGCGCTTTGGGCAGTGTGATCGTGCTGGTTCTGGCCAATGCGGTCTATCAAGAGCTCGCCAAGGTCGACGATCGGTTGGCGGTACATCTCCGCCCGGTAGAGACCGAGCAGATGCAATTCTTGATCGTTTTCTTCATCCTCGCTTCAGGCGCCACCATTGTCGCCCGCTTGCTGATTCGTCATATTCTCGAGCAGGCGCGCCTACGCGGCCGCAATCTTCGAGCGGTGCTGATCGTCGGCACTAATCATCGCGCTCTGCGCTTCGCCAAGGCGATCGAATCGAAGCCACAGATGGGCTATTACGTCGCTGGCTTCGTCGACGAGGAATGGGATGGTATCGCCGGCTTCAAGAAGGGCGGCCACAAGCTGGTGGCTAGTCTCAAGGGGCTCGGTCAATTCTTGGCCGATACCGTGATCGACGAAGTGGTCGTCGCATTGCCGGTGTCGAGCGCTTATATCTACTCCTCGCGCATTGTCAGCCTTTGCCAGGAGCAGGGCATTACGGTGCGGTTCATTTCGCAGATCTTCGATTCGCGTCTCGCCAAAGGACGCCTCGAAGTCTTCGATACCGAACCGATGCTGTCGCTCGAAGCTTCCCCTGATGAGGGATTCAATCGCCTGATCAAGAAGATCTTCGATCGCGCTGCCGCAGCGGCGCTGCTGGCTGCTTCGGCACCGTTTTTTGCCGCCGTCGCGCTGGCCATCAAGGTGATGGATCCCGGTCCGGTCTTTTTCACACAGACCCGGGTGGGACACAATAAAAGGCGCTTCAAGCTCTTCAAATTCCGCACCATGGTGGTCAACGCCGAGGCACGCCTCAAGGAGCTCGAGCATCTGAATCAGGTGAGCGGGCCGGTTTTCAAGATCGAAAAAGATCCGCGCGTCACGGCTTTGGGTGAATTCCTGCGCAAGACGTCGATCGACGAGCTACCGCAGCTGTGGAATGTGCTCAAGGGCGACATGAGCATGGTGGGTCCGCGACCTTTGCCGGAACGCGACTACCGGGGCTTTGATACCGACGCCCACCGCCGGAGACTCTCCGTGCGCCCGGGAATTACCTGTATCTGGCAGGTGAGCGGGCGCAATTCGATTCCTTTCGAGCGCTGGATGGAGATGGATCTCGAGTACATCGACAATTGGTCCCTATGGCTCGATTTCACCTTGTTGCTCAAGACTATCCCGGTGGTGCTCGGACCGCTCTTCTTCTTCCGCCGGGGAGAATTTGTCAAGGGCAAGCAGGACGAGTCGGATAGCCAGACGGCTCAACCTGCGGAGCCCGTGGCGAGCGAAAGTGGCGGTCCTTGATCTGATATCCTGCAGACAGAACGTCCGAATCAACGTGTGATCCGATCCTTTACCAGGATCCAGCGCTACTAGGATCCAACGATATTTTGCCCTGGAGCTCAAGCTCTTAGGTTTGGCCTTAGGCCTGGGAGTTCTGTCGACTCTTGACCTGGCAGGTCTGGTTCGACATCTCGGCCCAGGTCTTGTGGCGGAAGCTCAGATCAAGATGCCTTTTCCTCAGCTCGAAGAAGTTCAAGTCCTGGTCACCGGCGGCGCCGGTTTCATTGGCTCGCATCTGGTCGATGCGCTCATTGAGCGCGGCGCCCGAGTGCGGGTTCTCGATGATCTTTCAACCGGCCTGCGTTCGAATCTCTCGCAC
>JAOBYG010079992.1:0-11529 GCA_025403545.1 Epizoanthus stellaris
TTTTGCTCAGAGTATGTCGTGTAGTTTGTTGCGTTCAAACTGAACTGTCTAAACGGAACTGTGTTCAATAAATTTAACATTATTGATTCATTGTATCGTCTCAGAGTGTTACGTCCGAAATTTTAGGAAAAACGTCTGAAATGTGCCAAAAATATCCGAAAGTTTTTCCTCCGAAATTTATCGTACAAAAACTATAAGTCCAAAATATTTTCGTAGTGGTTCAGAAAATGTTTAAAGATACTTGGCAAATCTTCGGGAATTTTTTTTTGGAAACGCTCGGAAATGTTCAGAAAAGGAAGATGATAAGATCACAGGAAAGTTATATTTACCACCCCTCCCCCCTACCGAGAGGCTATATGCGGGCTAACGTTAACGACCATTAACATTAGAATCACTAACATTGACTGAAAGCAAGTTGGAATCAGGAATGTAGATGTTGCTCTCTTTTGTCTTTTATATTTCTTTTTACTTTTTCAAAGTTAACTTTGTCAGTTCTAGCATACATGGAGGATATAATTACACAGTGGCGAGAGCAATAACTCATGAGTGAGGCTTCCAAACTAGATGCTGTTCTTGACACGAGAAGATAAAAGCCATATCTTCGAGAATACCTTGTAATATTCATTTTATCATATGGACGTATGTTACATCAGGGAGTTCGATAGGGGAAAAAAACTAAGAAAATCTTCGAAAGCCTTCAGAAAGCCTTTTAGTAAATCGTCGGAGGAACTCGGAATTGTTCATAAATGTTTGGAAGATATCGTCAAAGGTTCGAAAAATCTTCGCAAATCTTTGGAAATTTTACAGAAACGCTCGGACACGTTCAGAAAATCGTTTGAACGTATTTGGAAATTTCGAAAAGGTTCAAATTTTCATTGTAAATGGTTAGAAATGTTTTGAAACTTCGGAGAAACTCTGTACGTAGTTTTGTAGAGTCCTTAGAATAATGTTACGTAGTTTCAGCTCGAATTATTCGAAATGATATTCAAGGCAAGAAGCTATTTTAGTTATGTAATCGTCATTTGAGGCGAATGCACATAATCAACAACGCCGCTTTGAATTCGATTTATTGTACACATTGTGAACTCTGCCGATGATTCAAATCAAAACTGATATTACTTTCATACAAAAATAAATTTTGGTGGACAGGACCCAGCTTAACTTTAATTAAAATTACAATTTTCGCACTGAATGCAACAAAAAAGAAATGAAAACGAACGTAGTGTCAGGAGGTGCTCGTATAATATTCAAAGTCATTTTGGGTTTTTTGGTTCAGAGAATATTATGTGTTGAATATTCACTTTCGAAGACACAAGTTCATGAAAACTTTAATTTTGAATTCAGTACAATTGAAGATTTCTGTATTAAAGTCAAACTAAACTGTCTCCTTCTTTGAAACATATTATTTTAGTTTCCTTATTCAGTGTTATAACACCGTTTAGTGTATAATCATGCAGTACTGAAATGACAACACTGGAAATTCACAAATGTCGCGTCTTATGCGAAAGATCTTACAGATAAATGTTCCAAACACATTCAACAGAAAATTACGGTTCAGAATTCTTAAACTACTACTTTCGTAAAAGTACACATTCGGAATTTGAGTTACGGCGTACGTTTTAGTTGATTATTATTTATTACAAATCTCTCGAAAACGTCATTTATTCATTATGAAAGAGCTTCAGTGAAACGAGAATTGAGAACGGCATAAAGATTTATTATGTTATTTTTAGTATTCCGAATAGAATCCCATTTTTGTAGTGTAAATATAATCCGCAAACTTTCTCTATTCACTCCGGTCAGTGTGGATGGTGCATAATTAGTTTATAAATTTAATTAGTTAGTAATTTTTTACACGTTTTGAATTATCAATTAATCACACAAACATCCTCTACCAGAATTTGGGAAAGTAAAACTAGCTTGCCCTTTCATAATCATAATTCCGTATGTCATTTCCACACTTTAAGTGTCCCCCGACTTGAAATTGTTAATTCCATCAGAGGCATAGAAGATAATCGATTGCATTTGTTAGCGTTGGTTTAATTAACATTAATAATTTAATGGTGGAGGACTGAACCGGATATTCGGCAAAACCGAAAAAGAAAACCGAGAATTCTTGCTCCAGGCAGCGGATGTTTGAGCTAAGTATTATATCTAAACAATCTTTTAAAAGTTGTTAGACTTTGTTCTTGAATTAATAATACTTCTTCCACTTTACTGAGTATACCGATATTAGATCGATCTTTAGATTACAGTAAAGATAGGTTTTGCGATAAAATTTGTGGATGAAATACTTCAGTAAGTTTGATTTCGTTTATCTGCTCAAGCTTAGTGGAATTATCTTGAGCCTAGATAAAAGCTTACGATGAAGCGGGTTTACATTTATTCAAATGCGAAAGGAAACAGAGGCAAAGTAATCGTACAAAATAAACCATACAGCATCAAAATCTATTTTAATCCGAGATACGGACCTCCACATCCTTTTCTCAAAAACTCTGTTTTGTATGGGGACCATTTATGAATATATGGAGCTATCTAAAATGGAATCAAATTGGCAGAGCCGAAAAAACACTTACAAAGTTACATTTTGATATCGATCAACTAAAAGTTGATATAGTATGATTTTCGCCGTGAGGGTGAAAGGTTTTTGGTGACGTTTAGAGCGCTAGCCCTTCGTCAGAGCCTGTGATTGATTAACTAACAGTTGATATGGTATATTTTCACCGTGGGGGTGGATGTTTTTTTTTAGCAATATCTAGCGTTGGTTTAGTCCTTAGCCAGAGCTTGGAATGCCACCCAAACATCCACCCACGTGGCGTAAACCAATCACATCAACTTTTGTTTGATCGATATCAATATTTAGACTATCCGCCTACTAAAGATAAAATTTTTTTTTATAAAGACAATTCTTGCTCAGCTTATATGTAGTTACTCACAATAATACTATATTATAAATGTCATTTCGCTCTTTCTTAAACTTTAATCGTTGTAATGATTTGACAAGAAATTTCCAGAGGATTACTAAGAATTTATGTTATTCGCTTTTTCTAATTTGGACATCTTAAGGAAAATACCTTCATTGAGGTTGTTTTACATATAGACGTAACTCATCGGAAACAAACGCAAACATTTTGTGATGATCTGGTTGCGATCCAACTCAAACTGTTGCATTCCACATGCTATTTTCGGTAATCATTTCCCAAACAGTCGCAAACAGTATGTAAAGGTTGGTTTCCATATAGTCGTAACTCGTCGCAAACAAACGCGAACAGTTTGCGACAATGGAAATAATTTTACTTTTGTTTACGATGGGTCGATCGCCAACCGCTCCAAACAAGACGTAAAGATTGAACAAGTTATATCTATACATACTGTTTGCGACTGTTTGCGTCGTGTCTACCAGAAACTGACGATATGGGAATACCTTCGCAAATAGTTTGCGTTGGATCACAAACAGTCCATCGCGAACTATTTGCGTTTGTTTGCGACGTTTTACATCTATATGGAAAACAACCTTAAAGATAAAACTGCATGCTTCTATCTTTACGTCTTGTTTGTAAACAGTTTGCGTTGGATCGGAACCAGCCCATCGCGTGCTACATCTGTTTGGAAAACAACCTTTGGGCACGCCTTGCACGATTTGTAGCGCCATTCATAATTTGAGACAGACACCGACATGACAAACGATTTGTCACTGTACAGGAGTTTCCAAAGTTTGTTTAAAGAGTTAACGTTTGCTAAATCAATATTATTCTGGCTTTTAATATTAATAATTCAAATAACTACGCTTTTTGAATGAGAATTGGAGGCGTTTCTTACGAAACACAAGCTTGCAAATGACAGATAAAATCGATCTTTTGCTTCCATTTGTTCGTGGGAGTTCCTGAACTTTACTTTGGTATTTAACCATTTTTTGTGTCAAAATCCCGCAGCAGCAGGTAATTTTTCTATCAGCATATTCCTTACCAATGCAATGGAGTTACTGGAACTGTTGGGGGTTCACGGGGAAGATGTTTTGCCTTTATCTGCATTTGCCAGTATCTTGACAGAAATCTGTTATCTTTATCTTTGTTTGGTAAAGTAGTTTTCTTGGTTTAAGCAAACAAAAACTGCACCTAATAAATAATAACGTTTGTTTCTTGTTACCGATGATCATAAATAATATTTTAATATTAAAATACCCATGAACGTTAGTTATTATAATCTGGTCAAGAAGTACAGCCCAGAATTACGTAATACTGAGTAGAATCACATCTAGGTACACTGAATGACAATTGCAAATTTACTTACGATATAATTATACAAATGAACGATGTAACAGTGTAAATGGTCTACCAAAACCCCATCCAAACTGAATTGTTGCGCGTTCAATATAATTTAGCACAAATTATATAAAATAATTGCTCCAAGTTTAAAATAAAACCCTAGTACACTAATACACTTTCAGCTGGTTTAAATGCATCATCACAGACATCTATTTTCTTAATTTATTTAAATCCACTAAACTGAAGAATATCCAGTGATTTGATATTAATCTGCAGCCATCACACAAACTGACAAGAGATATCCATAATTGATTCAACCTTAATAGCAATTGGCGCAAAACTCAAGGTCAAAAAGGTTACCCCAGGTACAGTGTTCACGTTACAAAAACTGACGGGCAATTCAAACTTTTATTTAAAATAAATAGAAATATTTGAAATTGTTTGGGAATAACACGAAGTGACTAAATCATATTTCTTCCGGAATTAGAAACGTTGATTTGACAACTACCTAACTTCGAAATTTGTAACAAACTTTGTTGACAGATAATACATTCTTAAAACCCGTTGTAAACACAATAAAAATTTCAATTCTGAACTTGAATTTCCTAGCGAATTAGTCAGTTGTGGCCATAACCGAGTCGACATTAGACAAACACTTGAATAGATAGTTCTAACACTATTGAAGTGATTGCAAACAGAAAAGGAAATCGCCCGAGCAACAGCAATACGAGAGGATTCGCCTTGCGTTAACAGCAACATTTTACTCGTTCACAAGATATCACCTTTTTCAACTCGAAGATAAGCTTTCTATCTTTACAAGAACATGTAATAAAACATGTATGAAACTGAATTTTAATCATAGCACTGAAGATGACAATTTGTCAAAAACGTTTTGCTTAAACTTGTAACTTCTTTTAACATTTTAGCCTTATATATCTTATAATATATGAAACTTCTTTTTCTTCTTGAGTTCTCTGAGGGCTGTCGATTGTGTAAGTGTCTATATGCATTAGAAAACTTAATTGCATTTTAAGGCCCAAGATTGGAAATCGTTAGATCGAGAGTTAACAAAGCCATCTATGAGCCTGAAAAAGTTGAAAGTTAACCTATGTCAACCGACGAATACATTGTCACATTGACCCTTCTGTCCGTTAATGTTATTGTTCCTTACTACCTTAGTTATCAATTAACTTGTTTAATGACTCCCTAACAGCGTGCTTTCCTCATTTATCTATCATTTATTGTATTTGTATAGTTTCGTATGTTAAAGGGTAGACCAAACACGCATAAACCTTGCGATCTCTGTTTAGGCATCCTCACCACTACCTTCAAATGCATTTATCTTAAGTTTCAATAATTGTATAATAAAAAAGAAAAGGAAGTAAACATAGTTAACAAATGAATGCTATGAGAAACTACCAAACGAATGTTTTGGAATACCTGGTGAATTATGCCGTTTAATTAGTAAGTATTCTACAGGACAAACTACTTTCTTCCAGTGTATTTTTCGCCCCTTCAAATATAATATCCGCTTGTTTTCTTATACAGCTTCAAAGGGTTCCAAGGTGGGATAATCACCGATTATTAGATGCGTGTGTAAATTTTATTGGTTCTGATGACATTGTTAGAACATTTCACTCGTTAATGGAGATCGACTTCAAGACATTTCTCTTTTTGAATACAGGCAGATACTAGCTTTCTAAAACTGTCAAGAAACCATGGATAGCTTTGTGGCAAGACATATTTACTGTATAAACGGACATAATTGTTTCGGTAACTGGCCTACACGAACCTTTATTGATATTAATTATTGTTAAATGAGTTCTTGGCTGCCCACAGCAGGTGCAAGGCTTAATTAATTTGAGGGAGTCAAGCAGGGGCTTTAAATTTGTACGCCTGTGCGAAAACATTCATTTTAAGAGATCTTCGGAGGAGTTAACTCCTACCCCTACTATACAGAAGCCAGAAGTCGAGAATACAAACGGAACAGAAGATCTTTTTCGAAATACCAAAAATGAAAATTTCGTCGTTGTTGTGTTTACTGGTTGTGGCAACATTAGTAACCGAAAATTTGGGATTTTTCCCATCTCTTGGTCACCGTAAAGGCAAAAGAGAAGTTGAGGTAGATATTTTCTTTGTGTTTGCCAAATTGTGTTCTGTTGGCTTTAACTGCATGATCTTGCTTTTCAGATGACTCTATCTCTTATGTAACAAATGGAAATAACGCTCTTTTGATAGATAATCAGTCATTTATTTGAAACATTGCTTGCTTATATTTCACATTTTTGTCACATTCAAGTGCCTAAACGTAACATAGAGCTCACTTGGCCAAAAATGTGGAACACTGTAAAATTGGAGTGTTCGATGTGTTTCTGTGACTCAGTCATGAGACCAGTTTCTCCAAACGAATTTGATTTGTTTTTATATTCCAAGTATTTTACATATAAGTACAATCTTATCCCCATCCGCTGTTTATCATTGTAGAACTTTAGGAGTAACTATAAAACAAATATTGATTATTCGTGAGTAAACATAAAGCCTGTAGAACTTCTGGATGCTTCGTTGTACAGGATCTACAAACCTTTGTCTCTTACTAATATATAGTGTGCATTCACATAGAATAATTCTTAAAATACGCTTTATGCTCAACAAACTAACAGCAACTTGAGTTTACATGTTGTCAGGTCTGAACAATTTTTAATTTGGCCGTTTGACATTTGAAAGCGCTGTAATTGTGTACAGGTCGGATTCAGTTTTGCAAGAGTTTTCACTTGTATCTGAACGAGCAAGAATTTCCTACATTTTCATCTATGTTTTTCTATTATCATGGAAGCTATTTTAAAAGCATGTACAATAGTCGTTTTGCTGATTAAATGAACATTACAAAGCTGGTTTCTTTCATCGAGGTTAATATACTTTTAAGAAACATATTCCCGTATATTACAATTGATAAAGCAGAATATTTGCATGACTGTGTTAATGTCTGTTTATATATAATTGTATCTATTACCATTTTATTTATCGTAAACATTTCTTAATCTTGGTACATTTGATTTATATGACGCATAAAGAACGCTTAAAAATCTATTGCAGAGCCCGAAGGCAGATATGATTTTCCAATTTTAATTTTCTAAATTTAAAGATAATAGTTTTATAATTTCTAAATTTAAAATATATTAGTAAAGTGCGTTTCTTTATTTTTAGCATTTATCCATATCTTTTGCACTCTTTCGTATTTCAGCTCACAAAAGCTATGAAAGAAATGTGTCAAGCAGCAAGGCATTATTGTACCAGCGGCAACGTTGCATGGCATCTGGACGACAACGGCTATGAGGGACAACGAAGAAGAAGATAACAGGAAAGGGGAAAGAAAAGCAACATTGAAATTGACTACTGCAAGTTGAATTGAACTTGACCCAATGTATTATAAGTTGATTTTGACATAAAACATTTTTGAATACAATTTGTGTACTACCTGTAAACGTATAAATAAATTATTTTCAGATCGTGAACTGAGTCGTAGGGAAAATGAAGTTGTGTTAAACGGGCATTGTCATAGTTTATTAATATGGCCAAAAATTTTAATATCTTCAAATAGAATGCAGACATCGCCAAAAGCGATGAAAGGAAAGGAATCTAGAATAATAAGTCATACTAAACCACAATATTATATGGAGCCATAAGGCAGTCTGGATTCCTGAACACCGTGTGTAGTGTATGTAAACCAAGTTTGATGATTCGTAATCCATTTCCATCTGCGCCATATATATCTAACTCGTTAACAGGAAAGGAGTCTTGTCGATTTTCAGGCCGTACTATACAATTCACATCAGCTTATAAAACAGTCATAGATCAGCGAATACTGGCTTAGGCGTTTTCAGCGTATTCTGTTTTTTCCACCATATGTCTTGGCAAGTGTTGTTTTGATGGACTTGACTAAGGTCTCGCAGTTAAACATGATAGGATAAAGGCAAAGAAATACGATATGGTGCTTGTTACGTCATTAATTGCTCCGCAAATGACGATCTGAATATCCAAATATGGTCTAGTCCATTAGACCCCTTTCTTGTTAATGTGCTACATATGCAAGATCGTGTAGACAATCTGGCCTTGAGCTGTTCGAACTTCTCTGTGAGTAACTATGTGAATACGTCTAGTGGCTAGAAAGAGAATACGTACTTTTGGAATGCATTTATCTTCTTTTCTTCTTTTCTCCATTTTTCGTGTTGCATTGTAAATTATTGTAATATTGTTAAATCGTGAGTATTTTTATAGTTTCTCTGGTAATTTAACTAGCTAGGTTAGTTTTTAATTTTACAGGTGAAGAGCCACTATTTTGGTGGATATACTGTAAATAAATCCTTATTATTATTATTATTATTATTATTATTATTATTATTATTATTACGAGCGATAAGGATCGGAATGGCAGAGAATGGTGGGAACTGATGAGCTCAAAAGATAGGGAGAGAGGAAAAGCCAATGGGTATGTGGAGATACAAACTCTATATTGAGACAAAAGGAGAAAATTATACTTCTTTGTTCTTCCTCTTACTTTCCTTTTTTCATCTATTCTTACCACTCTTTCCTATTTCCTATCATTTCCTAACGTTTCCCATCATTTCCCCTAATTTCCATAATTGCCCATCTTTTCTCATCACTTCCATCATCCCCCATCACTTCCTAACATTCTTTATTTCCCCGCTCGAAATAACCTGTACATAGTTCCCTGTGGAATTACCTATAAAACATTCCGATTACCTACCAGTTACCCAGCACGTTGCTTGGGGGTCGATCCGCTCTCCCTGTCTGGGCAGACACACCGTGTTTATCTTAGAGGAAAGCAGGACAGGCTTGGAGAGTTTCAGCAGGGCGATGTCGTTCTGTGAATGATCCGTGCTGTACCCCTGATGGAGGATGACTTTAGCCACGTCTATGATGGTTCCTCTGTTGTCATCATTATAGCGATTATGCCCACCTACAATAGATATATAGAGGTTATCCCATCATTCATTATAATTCACTATCATTCCCTATCATTCCTATTCATTCGCTATCATTCCTATTCATTCCCTATCATTCCCTATCATTCCCTATCATTCACTATCATTCCCTATCATTCCCTATCATTCCCTATCATTCCTATTCATTCCCTATCATTCCCTATCATTCGCTATCATTCCTATGCATTCCCCATCATTCCTTATCACTGCCTATCATTTGAGATATTTCCCATCATTTCGCATCATTCCCTATCATTCCCTATCATTCCCTATTATTCCCCATCATCCCCTATCATTCCCTATCATTCCCTATCATTCTCCATCATTCCCTATCATTCCCTATTATTCCCCATCATCCCCTATCATTCCCTATCATTCCCTATCATTCCCCATCATTCCCTGTCATTCCCTATCATTCCCTATCATTCCCAATTCATTACCAATCATTCCATATCATTCCCTATCATTCCCTATTATTCCCTATCATTTCCTGTCATTCCCTATCATTCATATTCATTCGCCATCATTCCTATTAATTCCCCATCATTCCTTATCATTGCCTATCATTTGAGACATTTCCCATCATTTTGCATCATTTCCTATCATTCTTATTCATTCTCCATTATTCCCCATCATTCCCTATCATCCCCATCATTCCTTACTATTCCACATCATTCCCCATCATTCCCTATCATTCCCTATCATTCCCCATCATTCCTTATCATTCCCGTTATCATTGCATATCATTTACCGTCCACACAGTGAGCCGCGGTCTCGACCTATCCCACCACCTAACATTGATAAATGTCTGGTCCCTATTGAGACCCAAAGTGTTGACCTTCTCCCTTACTTCAAATCTCTGGTTCAGGAGACTAACCTGCCATCACGGAGTATCGAGCCCTCGGACCGTCCACACAATGAGCCGCGGTGACTGCCCAGAGGTTGTTTATCAGAGACGCCCCACACTTGTGGTATCCACGCTTTAGAAGTGACAACTGCCAGGGCCATGAATTTGGTGTGGCTGTCTGTCCCCCAAGAATACGGGCCCCACCGGGACGTTGGCCACAAGTAGCTGCAAATAGAATTGTTTATTATTTTATTCATTGTAGACACTTATGGTCTGTTTAATCTTTAGCAATGTACGGCATGTAATGGTCTATTGCTGGAGTTCTGTGGAGCACCAGCTTTAGATCTAGGGGTCCTTATCTGTTTGTAAGTTCTTAAGTTCTTAATTGTGATGTCAATGATTAGTTATAATAGTACTATTATTGTTAGTATAGTATTAGTAGTAGTATAGTTAGCAGTATAGTTTATTAGCTATTAGCTATTAAGTGTTACCCTCTTAAAATAAAGATCATCATCATCATCATCATCATCATCATCATTATTATTATTATTATTATTATTCCTCTCACTTGTCTAACTCCTCTTAAATTTCCATAGTAACCTCGTTTTGTGTTATATATTTGGTTGTGAACTAGAAGTTTTAAAAGCTAATCATTTTTCTAACATGTTTGCATATATTCGTTTTTCATACACTAAAAATCATTTCAAGACGTTTGATTAAGTTTGGCAGTTTTACTACGTCACTAAAGATAAAAGACGTATTGTGAAGGTTAAATGGTGCTTCTACAGGACAGAATTTTTAAACAAACTGTAGTATAAATGCATAAACGGTACACTAAGCCTCAATGCTTGACATGTTGGTAGAAAACTTTCAGTCTAGCTGGGTCCGTCTTTAAATCGTATCTTTCAACAATTGCAACGACAAAATGCAAACAATTGCAACGAATAAATTGCTTTGTCAGGATTAAATAGGGAACAACTGGGGTTGAAATAAATATCATTTTTTTGCGAATTCTTGCGAACGTATATTCATAAAAACTGACGTTTTTTACAGTAATATTCTGACCTCGATTAAAGTTGTTGGCTGCTGTGATAGGTTGTACCTATCTGCTAACGAATAACTATATGGAATTGGGTAGCCACAGTCAGTTGCACTGACCAATATGTTATGTCTACCTCAAACGGTTATCAGTGATTCCGCATATACGCATGATACAACCTACCTGCTGGTCCAGAACAGGTCTGGCTGTTACAAGACTGGATCTGAGAGGCTGGGCCGAGTGATGAGCAATCCTTGCCGCCATTGCTGGGGTACGGGTTGGTACACGTGCGCATTCTCCTCCGGACCCCTCCCTCGCACGTTTTGCTGCACTTGCCCCAGGCTCTCCAGCTGCTGTAGCCGCCATTTACAGCTA
>JAOBYG010080103.1:0-11527 GCA_025403545.1 Epizoanthus stellaris
AACAGAGCCCTGTGTAAACAAAAATACTTCAGATACTACAACGTTACAAAAATAATAATATAAAATACATACAAAATGAGCCGGAAAATGGTGCATTTAACTGTCTACTAACGTCTTCGCCAGTTATAAAATTTGCCCATATATAGCAGACCTCAGCAATATTACTGCTGTCTGCTGAACGTGAGCAGCTTTGCGTTCCCTTTACCATAAATTTCAATCCACATTGTTGCATACCAGTTCTATTCTGCATATATATTAGTAATGATTATACCTAAAATATAGTCTATTTGTGACTGTGTTCTTCGTAACAACTTTGTGTTGTATGCCATACAAATATCTTCATGCATGCTTCATAACCTTGCTTGGCAAAAGGACAGGGCAGTTTTCCTTAAAATTTTGTCTTCAATATCGAGATGTGTACTACACACGGAACCCTGGGATTTTGCTGGAAATAATTTGCATAACAACATGAACGAATGTATTTCCCTAAAAATAGTCTTGACTACAAATTCGGGTCCTAATTTTTGTAAATGCTGGGAGTGCTGAGGTTGTTTTCTTAATGCTTGCTACATTGTACATAATTTTTATGGAGAGCAAAATTGTTCAATCTTCTTAAAAAAATCTGTACAAGTGTGATTCAAATAAAATACATTTCTGTCTAATGAGGACATGGTAATGTAATCTGGCCAGTGCGTCAGCATGGAAAACTACAGACCATGTGAAATCAACAGCCATCACATGAGATCAGTGATCAGACTCAAGAAAATACAGTTCTTTCCTCGTGTAGAGAGGTCTCAAATGATGTCACACTTGAAAATAACAGAGAAATATATGTATATTAACCCAACCATAACTAACCCTAAGACTCACGATGGAATGATCGTGTCCTCAAGTTATTAACAATGACAAAGTCATTTCTCAACAATGAAAGTTTTTGTTCACAGACAATTATACCGAACTTAATTACTGAGGTTCTGTGCTCTCCAACTTAAACTATGAAATAAATATTTCTCTGATAATAATTTTCGGTTTGCATTTTGCTTGATGTCGGTTTCATCTATCCTTCCCATTTGAACCAAGTATTTTGCTAAAAACTTTGATTAAAAACTAAACATAATAATTAGACAATAAAAGTTGATTTCGTTGTAATAAATCAATGCATTTACCCAGTAAATATATTTAGTTGTTCTCTATTTTTCCGAAAATGTTTTTTGCCAAACATGTGGAATCTTTTTTTTTACAAAATAGACCTTGAAATCAAGATGCGCATTATCGATGGCCACATATTATACATATATAGATGAAAATGGTAATTATTGTGCAAATTTTATACTTTATATGATCTACAGCAAAGCTTGACAAGATTCTCAGCACATAATATATATTGTACAGAGACACTACATGTACTTAACTCCACACATGGAAACTACATTATAATCATAACTGGCAGTGTGCATGCAACAATAAATGTTTAGTTTGATAGTTACAACAGTCCTTACCTAGAGGAGTCATAAAATAATTTAATCATTTGAATTCATGTGTAATTTATGTTGACTGGGACTTCTAACTGATTCTACTGCTGTATATTTCATTCTTCAGGAACCAAAAAGCATTTATTTGTAACTTGCAACAACACTGGTTTACGATACGAAAACTGGGCAACCAGGTAGAGCCAGTATTTAATATTGATAGTGTGATTTTATATAAATTTAAGTTTTACTAGTAAATTATAATTGGGTAATGATGCCGACCCCTTATTGTTATGGGCAAAGCCAATGATCTGGCCAAACCAGCTGCTAAATAAATTGTTGTTTGTTTGTTTGTTTGACTTCCCTTACCAAACGTATGATATGGGTTTAATATGGGTATAATATGCATTTTTTTTATAGAAAGTGTAGAGGGAACTGAGATCAATACATGCGTTTTAAATGGTTAGGAAATTGCTTTAATTTTCAAATATGGTGTTTACATGAACATGTACATGTATATGGGCAAATATTCATATTCACTTTATGATATGGGAAATATATGGGCAGCACATACCCATATTATTTCCATATAACTTTGGCAATTGATGTAAAATATGATTTAATATATGGGGATAATATGAACAGAATCCCATCATTATTATTAGTTGGTTTGCGCAAAACTTCGCCTGGCTCATCCTCAAGGAATTACATACATACTAGTGAAACCTAACCTGAAAAACGAGTATTTATGTTTGGCTATATATTTGAAACTTGTGTTCTGTTCCTAGTAACTCACTGGTTCAAACCTAATCTGAACAAGTGATTTTTTTACTGACCTTTTGAGCATATGTATCACTAGTACGTGTACAGTGTTGGCACTAAAGTGATAGTGCGGACCCTCCCCTTTCTCGCATTGCAACTCGAAATTTAAAATTTAAAATACAAGGTGTGTTTCAGCCCTCTCCTGTTAATCCGATGAAATACTAGACTACAAGTAGTCTCTATATTTCCTCTAGAGATCGTCGAGCGGTACGAAAGAACTGAGATGGCGGACGAATGGTACTGAACTATACGCAAATATGTTTTATCATAATTTCCAGATGATTATTCGTCATTAATGTATCTCTAGTACATGAGCTAGGGCAGCTGCAACTCGCTTATACGGTAACACCAAGTTTGTTTCATGTGGGAATTAGTCAGAGTATTTCTAATCAAGGGGGTTTTTTGCCTCTGTAAGCGAAAACAAATGCACAAATCTTAAATTGTTTGTCTTATTAAAAATACCGAACAACCAAATGAATAACTGTGACTCCAACAACGTTGTTTGTAACTTAACTTTATTTAAATTTTAAATATTTTTAAAAAAAATGATAATGCAAAATAAGAAATTAACAATTATTGATCAATGCAGTCAACTTTTTAAATTGTACGGACTCCTGAATCTGACTTTTGAAATAATACCGGGAACTCACGACTTTGCAGTTCTGTTGTATTAGAGCCCATGGAAAGCATCTGTAATTCATTCCATACACAAACCAGATTGTTATCACAGTCGTTCTCCAGTCACTCAGTTTTGGCATAGTTTCTTTACGGAGATGATCACTGGATGAACAAACAGTGTTGCATGCAACCTTTCACATCACAACTACAGGTTCAAGTTGGTGCATTGCGCGATCTACATATATGTTTGTGTATGTTTCCAATAGTTCATGCATTTGGTTTTGAAATATTTGGTAGGAAAATACAAACGTAGTGAGCACAGAAAGAAACATTACAATTGTGGTTCAAATTCCACACTCTCTTATTAAAGACAAACACGGGAGTAAAGAAAGTGCCAAAACACACGCAGCTGTCAAAATTGAATCAATCAACAACAAGTGTGAAATCAGGCATGACTTTGTCTGCACCAAAGTAGAAACAATTTGCATAGCACATGTGATAGGTTTTGCAATAATTTTTTTCTGCAAAATTTATGCATACAGGAATTTCTGTTGCCACTGAGTTTGAGTGTATGATAAGCGAGCAGCCATGCAGGAAATATAAAATTAAAGGTCACTAGACAAAGGTCACACTGCACGCGAAATTAAAAAAATACTAGCAGTTAATATCGCAAGTGGAGTGCTGCCGAACTGCTTTAAGGCCAACAAAGTCACATTGTACAATTTCAGGAGCGCCAGACCTTGATGCAGGTTTAAACGATGACTGATCAGTGGTTGACATTTTCGTGTGATTTTATATAATCTTCACTGCACCGATCATCAGATATAATGTCGTTATAGCCAGGCATATTATGTCTCCAGGTGGCCTCCGATACTGAGTAAGCAGAGTGAACTTGAATTAAGTCTGTATCTATAGTAGGATTTCAAGCTCAGCTTGAAGGGCTCCCTGTGCTAAAAGCTCAAAACTTCATAGAAGTATTCCGCTTTTCAGAAAAGGGACAATTTTCAATTTATTAAATACAAGACACGAGTGAGTATTTTCACATTATCTAAGCTTCTCAAAAAGAGAAACACACAATAACAATATTTTTTGCTTAAAAGTGTGATTTTATTGGACTTGGGCTCCCTGTGGTAAAAGCTCAAAATTTTGAAGGCCAAATTTTAGCAAGTTCCACCAAAGGGATTTTTTGGGATTTCTAGTATGTTGTTTAGGTCACCTCCCTTGGCATTATAACGGTGAAAGAAAAAGAAAAATTCGTAGATTGACTGGACTACAAAGCAAACATAAAACAAACGCAAAATGAATGCAACATGAATGATAAATGCAAATTCATGTTACATTTATTCTGTCCACCTCTGTATGATACAATATTGTATCAACCCAAAGTAGCTGTTATGATATATGGGGATTATGTGGCCATATTTACCCATATATGGCCTATATATGGTAATGGCCACAAAGCTGCTAGCTTGTGATATATTACTCTGGGTGCCAGAGGTTAGCTCTCACCAAGCCCCAACCGTGCCAAAGGTGCCAAGAGCGTGAGCCGTGAAGCGGCGATCACGAACATCTGGAGAAACCAACAGATACTCTGACCTTGCCACCATTGTCTTTTTCTGTTTACATGCAGAATCTGCATGTTCCTCACCATTGGTCGAGATCGGACTCTTTTATCGGAAGGTGTCAATAATCTATTTTTGCGTAGCAACTGGCCTTCGTCAAACTGTTGACAGGCTGAAATGTTCGTTGACAAGCCAGTTCTATTTACGACTCTATTCTGAGAGAACAGAGAGAATGATTTGGTGAAATAGTGAACGATTGGTTGTAAAAGCATTTTCCAGAAATTAAGGAGCTGAACTTACATCAGTTTCAAGCACTTAAAAGTGTTGTTCCCCATGTTGTTCTCCATTGCAAGGGTGTCTTTGTCATCAAACATGGCATCTCTTCATTTAATGGATTTGCAGCATGTGAACATTGTATTATTTTGCCCTGAACTGCTACAACTCTTGAACGGACTTCAACAACTTATCAACATTGCGTTTACAATGATAGCATATCTGATACTAGAGTTCAGGAGATAGAATCATTTCACTCCCGATTAAGGCTGCAAGCTTGGAAGAAATATCTCCTTTGAAAATCTGGTGTTGTCCAGTTGTAGATCAACGCGTGCGTACCAAGGCCAGTGAAACAGATTCTACAAACTAGGTTCACATCAACAACTCTAACAAGTTTTACTGTTGATTTTATAAATACTTTCCCGATTGGAGATTTCAAAAGACTGTCCTTCCCTAAAACCATCTCACCGTCATATAAACATAGTAATCGTGGCCTGTTTTGACCAATATTAATACAGCTTTTGTTCCTTATTAATTAAAGAGCTGGGTGCAAAAATGGCCTAAGTGACGTTTTGAGTTCAAATTTTTGGAAGCTTAGAAATCACTGTACTTTCTCATGCCTATGGTGTCCACTTGACTTATAAAGTGTAACTTACAGGGTGATTACATGAGACCGGTACGAACTCAGACCAGTACGAGTTCAGATCGGTCTCCGTACAAATCATTTTATCTGATTACATGAGACCGCTACGAAAAATCAACTCATACCGGCACGACTCATTCCGGTCGCTGGACCGATACGAAAATCTCAGACCGGTCCAACTTCAGACCGGTACGACAGTTTTTCCCATGTAATCGCAAAAAAAATCTCAGACCGGTCTGAAATTTGCATTGTTTTGAGCATGCGAACCTAATTAATCACTTGTTATTTTCATACCATTCTCATATAATGACTCTGTACCGGTCTGAGTTCAGACCGGTCTGAGTTCATATCGATCTCATGTAATCACTTATTACTTTCCTACCGCGGTCTCATGTAATGATCTTCATACCAGTCTGAGTTTGTACCAGTCTGAGTTCATACTGGTTGGAGTTCGTACCAGTCTGAGTTCTTACCGGTCTGAGTTCGTACTGGTCTGAGTTCATACCGGTCTCATGTAATCACAGTCTAATTCAGAGCAATTTGGGTACTTGGGAAGTGACTTCTGTGATCCTAGTGGACCATTGTTATTTTAATGTATGTTTTCACAATATGAATAGCCATTTTCAGCTCAACTACAAATACGGTCACTGACATCGTACTGTTTACTCTCAGAACTATGTTTTGTATTAATAATAGTTGTAATGCATTCTTTGATCAGTTACAGTGACACAGTGAACTACAAAGTATTCAATGACACTTTCTCTCACTACAATTCCTTTTCATTATCCATTTTGTACATAATCGCGTATGCAATCCAATTCTTGTTTTCCAGTGAAGTCTCACATTTTCTTTCTAAGCTGTAGTTATGTGTGTTGCAGCTAAATGGTGGAGAATCTGTGCAGGTTATTATTCAGTTGGTGAAAGGGGAATACTTGATAGTGGCACTTCCACAGCACGGCTACCGGTTAGCATATGCCCCAACCAAGATGGTAAGAGTTTTTAAGTATTTACATTGTTAAATACTATTTTCATAACACCAGAAAGATCCTACCTTTTGAACCAGTTAATAAAACTCAACATGACTATTTGCTGCACATATTTGTGGGAGATTGAAATGCTGAAAAAGCTAGTAAGCATGCGATAATCACCACGGAGGTTTAACTCTGGTATGATGGGTGCAGCTGTAGACAAGTGTTGATGGAGAGCTGGCAAACTGCCTCGAACAGGAATTGAACTCACGACACCCTGATCACACAGCAGGTGCTCTACCCGCTGAGCTACAGAGGCATACACAGTGGCAGAGGGCGAACTGTACCAGAGAACTGACAAGTTTGGAATTCTCAAATACTGTTTCTTGACATTTGCTGACATTCCTCTTGGAAATGTGAGTTGCTCTTGGTTATCGTTATGTTACACCCATCAGACAGTAGATAACTTTATCAGTAGATATTATAAACATGTATTAGTGTGTTTCGATCTGTGATCATCATCAGAGATCATCAGAGATCAGTTTAAAACTCTGACATGCTGTGTGCAACTGAAGCATGTATGAGTACAAGTGGTATTACGACTTTGACAGATGATGATGACAATGATGATGATGACGCTGACACTGACAATGATGATGATTGATGATATTTTACTTCAGATGAACTGTTGAATTTCCATCAACTTTTTCTTAGAGTCTTCTAAAACCTGTTGTTTTCTTTTCAGCATCTTAACGATATTAGGAAAGCTTCAAAGCGTTTTATTATCGGACAGAAATGCACAGCAGTTGTACACAGGTATTGTTCCTCCAAGATTTTAAGTCTGTTGATAGGGTGAATAAATTTTGTGTTGTCTTGTACTGGTTTGTGGTGTGGCAAAATGGGTACTTTGAGTCCACTTCGTTTGGATTGGTGGTCGGAATAATATCATAAATTAGTTGTAATTTGTGAGAAAAGAAGAATTGGCAGTTGAACTGCAAGAAAAGTGTCAAGTTGTTAAGGTTAAATAATACAAATATCTAAAATTCCTGTACAGATTCATGTTTCGCAGTTATTTTTATGATTACAAAGAACCCATACTGCTTAGTTGGAAAACACCCACTGTAATGTACATGTATAAACAAGAACAGGAAGATTGATTGCAAGTGTATTAATTCTGGAATAGTGATAAACACAGTTTCAGTACAGGAATATGTGGAAAAGACAAGAAGTGTGTTCACTTGGAATATTTTGATGCTGGAATGAATGGGATAGTATTATTCCAGTCTAAGAGAACATGTTTGTTGGCAGTTCTGCTCTTCTGTCATCCTTGGAGAATGCAGGGCGCGAGAGAAAAGGTAAGAAGTGAAAGAGAGCCCCTGGAGACATTGTCTTACAGAAGTAGTTCCAATGATCTGGAATTAATTAAAATTGTGCCCAATCGGATGTGAGCAATTAAAATTGCGCCCAATCAGCATCTCGGGAGTGACCTTCCCATCTGTCAGCAGGTGTGAAGAAAAGTTTATAGACTTTCGAAATAAGACAAATATCGAGTGACGAAATTGTGAATGTTGTCAAGACTTCCCTCGAGTCTTTTGCGAGTAGTACAACCAAAACAACAACTTGTGGTGGAGAACATTGTTGGTGGTAGAGATGTCTTTTCGGAGCAGCCCACTGGCTTCGGGAAGAGTCTAACTGCAGCTATGAGAACGTTGAATATGAAAAGGCTACTGACGCTATGGAAACACTGGCCATGACTTCCCCACTGCACCAGGAACTGTTGTGGTATCGCCGCTAACATCTATTGTCAAAGATCAGGTCGTCTCACTCTCGTCCAGATTTCTTGGTAGCCTGCAAAACAGGTGCTCTGTTCGGTCCAGAACTCAGAATATTTACGGATGCTGATGGAAGCGATCACGAAGGCCAAGTGCGATAGCTGTGAGGTGAAGCAGATTGAAACACTTACATGACCTTGCCTGGCGCAGAGGCCCTGTTTCGCAAGTTAATCACTTTGATTCAAAGTAACTTTTACTAGAGAGAATGTAGCCAGCGATCAAGAAATCCTTCATGCAAAGCGTCACTTTGACTTTCTCTATGTTTCCAGCCAGTTTTATAGAGAAGGCATCGCTACAAACAAACAATGAAAATCAAACACGATAATTACTTTCGTACGCTTTATTATCGGCTGTCATTCACATAACTCACCTGCATGTGTAATCCAGTTAGGAGACGCCAGAATTCGCTCGATAGGCTATGACCCCAGGGGCTCTCTTTTCCTTTTCTTTTCTTTTCCTTGTCTCCAAGGATGCTCTTCTGTACAAATTAGTTTCGGAATGAATGGAACAGTATTCAACATCCATTCTGCCACAGAAGTGGAATGAGTGGAGCAGTGAGTGGTAATATTCGCTACTAAAATAAACTCGTTTACCATTCCACTTTTCTGTGTAATCTGGTTTAAATTTTGGAATCATATTCTTATTTCTTCCTCCAACGTAGAATGAACATAACATTATTCCTTGTAGTATTTCATAAATGGAAAATGTTCAAGCATGCTTAATATTTACTCAGTGTATTCTTCCCGTGACATCACCAGCCACCACATTGAAGGACGTTAACAAAAGATTCCTCATTAGCTTCTATTGTAAGTTCAACCAACATATACCATGAATCTCCAGGGACTTGTTGTAACCCGAAAATTCTTGAAACTGTGAGACTAAAACATAAGTAACATTTCACTGATCGGCAAATTAGTTATTATTAATGTTTGTAATTGTTTTGTGTAAATTGTTCTGTTCCTGTCATCATACAGTGGTTCCGAGCACAAGCCATTACTTGTCACTGTACAAGAACAGCAGTTGGACAAAGAGAATATCATTCCTGGGATTATTACTACTGCCACGTAAGTGTGGCATACACTGACCCATAGATGTGGTCTATATGCTGCGGATAGTGAAGGACCCTTCACACTCTCACTCCTGTTTTGGTTTTAAGTTTCTATACTGGAGAAGTCCAGAGTGTCCAACCATCCCTATTTCGTCGAGATTATCCCGATTTGGCCCAGAACATCCCAAGTCCTAACATAACCGCCATCAGGATTGGAAAATAACGATATTGAAGATCTTTATCCAAGAACAGCAATCACAAGAAAAGTATTTTCATCGGATTTTGCTTAGTTTGCAAGAAATTGCATTAATAACCGCCATACAATTAAAATAATTTGTGACTGGGTAACCTCAAAATTCCACAGTCACAGAAAATGGCAATAAGTAAATAAATAAAATCAATAACTTTTATTCTCGATAAACTTTCATTACCTCCTGAGAATGCTGGAAATCACATTTCAGAGCTTCTAGATTTCAATTTTCTGATGGGACATGCCCCCAGACACCCCTCCGAGGCTCACACCTTCGGTGCTTGAAATGTTTCCCCAACCCAACAAACTTCCGATGATTGATGGCCCGTAGGTTGGACACTCTGAAAGTTCAAGAGGAATATTTATTCTTGTCTTCATGTCGTTGTAGCCATAGACAGCAAATCGATGTCTTTACACAACGAAATTGGTGAAAATAGTGGATTGAGTTTTTTGTCTCTTGAAATGTAGACATTTTGCCTGATCATTATTTGTTACTCGTATACTGTCTTTCTCAGTTTTGTTTCGTATGGTATTTGTTGATCATTGCATGAGTATTGATTAATTATAGATCTCACTCCAGAATTAAAGGGAATGTTCTTGCAATAGTAGGCACCCCTGTTCTTAATACATAAACACGTTCAGGCTGGCCATGCATGGACAAATCTGTCACCAACAGAATGGCTATTTGACAGATGTGTAACAGTTAAATAACACCTGTAACTAGAAGTACGAAGCTGAAAAGTGTCCTGATTCATTGGCCATTTTTAAAGAAGTGATTAGGACTCTGTTAGGGACAACCGGTCACATTCCCTTTAAGATGCAGGTATGAACCTGTGCAAAGGTACTTTTCTGCCTTCTTACTTCAAAGGAGGTCACCATTTGACTGTGTTTGCACTGCATACTTCATGTTTAATTTTCCTCATATCTATTTAGACATTACTTACCGAAAGGAAAAGATCAGCAACAATATTCAATAGTTACAAGTACACTGAAAGTGTTTGCTTCCGCGAGCAACATGTGTAACATTTGATTGTTAGTTTTGATGTCATAAGAAAGAGTTGGGAGTCAACAATAGATGGTAAAACTTATAGAGGAAATGATCCATGGATTGTCTTGGTATAAAGCATGTTGATCCAGTCTTTAAAAGTTTTGTTCTACTCTTTCTAACCTTATACCAGTGTAAAATCAGTGAAGGAACTCCAAATGAATGTCAGCCTTTGTGGTGGAAAGTTTCACGGCAGAGTTCACATTACACATGCCAAGGATGATGTGATCGAGGTTTGTGAATACTGTTTGCCCTCTTTATGCGGGAGTTACTATCAGAAAACGTGCATTTCATAGATTATTTTATTAATATGTGTTGCATTTTGTAAAATATTGTTTGTTATGCAATTAAGTTTACTGGGTGGACTGCCTTGTAAGTTTCTCATCTTACTTGTAGTCGTTCCCTCGGCTTGTAGTTGTACTCATTCAATGTCATATTATTTTTCATTTCTATTTATTCACCAGTCAGTCATTCACCACTAACACTAAATACAACAATTGAACAGAATTAAATGAAATTTACAATTTGTTTTCAATCAACTTCGTCCGTTCACTCATCACGTCTACCTGTTAGTTTCACAGGGATTTTTTTGTAACGAGCATAGTTGCTATTTTTCTTGTATGATGGTTTGAGCTACAGCAATGTGCTTCTGTTTGCTGTCAGAAGACTGTGCACAGTGACGTTGGCACGGAATATAAGGGCACTTTCCATTTTTTTGGATCCGGCCAGTCTGGAGCTGGCCCAAGCACATGGAATGGGGCAATGTTCAGAACTGGTTTAGGCCAGACTGGTTTGCTACTGGAGTACAAGTTAGTTCAAGTACTGCGCAGTTCGCCTGTTCTGGTACGAAGCATTTATAGAAACATAGGGCACTGAGCTGACTGACCAGACTGGCCCTGCTACTGGAGTACAAGTACTGTGCAGTTCGCCTGTTCTGGTACGAAGCATTTATAGAAACATAGGGCACTGAGCTGACTGACCAGACTGGCCCTGCTAC